>ML271762.1:50181-75174 GCA_005239495.1 Nicotiana undulata | reverse complement strand
TTTCAAAGTGATATTTATAACCTAATGAACCTGGTTTCTCTATGATTAATGCTTAAAACCGTACAAAGTGTTTGAAGTGTATACAGGATTAAGCACAGAGTTTGTCATCATCAAAAAGGAGGAATTTGTTGACTCAAGTCACTGCATAGTTTTGAAGATTGACAAGTGTCTGACCAGTTGAACCAGGTCCATCAGAGCACACATTCTTGAACTGAATAGATGGCATATGAACCATATATGCATAGGAGATATTTGTGATTGTGACTTATCAATGAACCAAGAGATTGTCTCCTAATGCAAAAAGGTTACAAACTGATGAGAGAATAGAAGTTGAATTCGGCAAGGAAAAGTAACAAAGGAAGGAAGTTGAGTTTAATTCGAATTCTTTCTCCCAGGAAGAGTTGAACTAGAATTGATCGACAAACTCAACTAGTGACTCTATAAATACCCGAAGTATTTCTGCTGGAATTCTTGACGCACAAGTACTGAAGTGAATCAAGGTCTGAAAGCAAAATTCCCAGAGTTATTTTGCAAGCAGATTTATTGTGCGATACAAAGGCTACAGATCAGCTAGAAGAACCAGTTCCATCGTTGATGTATTGAGTCTAGTTGATTGTAGTAGGAGTTTTAATATTGTATCTTATCAGCTTTCTTAGAAGCAATTGTAATAGGTACACATTGTTCAAGTTAGAGTTAACTTGAAGCTTGTAGAAATTAGCTAGAGGCTAGTTGATACAAAGGGATTAGAGTTAGTCCTAGGATTACAAAAGAGTTTATTTTGTAAGTCCGTTTGGCTCAGAGTTTTTAGTGAAGAGTTTGAGCAAATCCTACTGAGGAGTAGGTCGTGGTTTTTTCACCTTTTGAGCCAGGTGTTTTCCACGTAAAAATCTCTGTGTTTTTACTTTACTGCTTTTATTATTCCGCACCAGTAGAAGTTGGAACACAAAGAAGAACCAGGTTCTTCTTGTGAGACAGCACTCGAAAAATTGGGTACCACACATTTAACATATATTTTTGTGTGGTATTGACGTCTAAAACATCAAAGAACCTGTTTTTGGAGAGCTAAATAACAAAAGGCTAATATAGCTTCTTGATTTGCATCATTCTCCCCTGGTTTAAAAGGACTCATCCTCGAGTCTAAAGACTCTATAAATGGCGCAAGGTCAGCAACATTATATATTGCTGACACCCCATAGTCATCCGGTAGATCCAATCTATAAGCATTGTCACCTAACTTTTGAACAACTTGATATGGACCATCATCTCTTGGTTGCAACTTCAGATACTTTTGGTTAGGAAATATTTCTTTCCTCAAGTATACCCATCCTAAGTCTCCCACGTTAAAAAATTGTTGTTTTCTCTTCTTAACAACTTGTTTCTTATATGCCTTTGTTTGTCGCTAAATCTCTTGTACTACTTTCTCATGCAAATTTTTTAAGTGCTTAACACTCTCATCAGCGTGTCCACTAAAATAATGGGTTTTAAGAAGAGGAGACAAGTCTAATAGATCAAGAGGATTCTTACCATAAACAACTTCAAAAGGACTTTTTCAATTGTTCGGTTCACAGACTTGTTGAAGGCAAACTCAGCATGTGGTAGCAAAGATTCCCACTCTCTTATGTTCTTCTCTATTAAACTTCTTAGCAAAACACCTAAACATCGATTGACTACCTCTGCTTTTCCATCTATTTAAGGGTGATAAGATCAGCTATACTTCAACTCTGTACCAAGTTTATCCCATAAAGTACGCCAAAAATGACTGACAAACTTAGTGTCGCGATCAGAAACAATGGTTTTTGGAATGCCGTGTAACTTGACAATAATTTTAAAGAACAAAACAGCCACATGAGTTGCATCACTTGTCTTGTTACATGGGATAAAGTGTGCCATCTTAGAGAATCTGTCAAAAACAACGAAGATAGCATCCTTACCTCCTTGAGTCCTTGGAAATCCAAGCACAAAGTCCATGCTAATATGTTCCCACAGTGTTGTAGGAATTGGCAAAGGCTCATATAATCCCGTATTTCTCCCATGCATTTTTTGTTTTTCTACATGTTTCACAACACTCAATCAGCCTCAACACATCTTTGTTCAATTTAGGCCAGTAGAAGTTTCCTTGAATCATCTTCAATGTTTTAGAATGGCCAAAATGACCAGCTAATCCACCCTCATGTGTTTCTCTCACAATGGACTCCCTTTAAAGAGCTTTGTGGTATACAAAGTTGCTTTCATAGTAAAGAAACCCATCTCGAATTACAAACATTCTTTGTGGACCCTCCAAGCACCTCTTCCAAACATCTCCAAAGTCTGGATCAACTTCATAAAGCTCCTTGATATGTTTGAATCCAAAAACATTAGTTTGCATCATAGAAATTAAACATGGTCTTCTACTAAAAGCATCAACCACTTGATTGAGGTTTTCAGCTTTGTACTTGATTACGAATTGAAAATTCAGAAGAAACTCTACCCATTTTGCATGCCTTGCGTTGAGCTTTTGTTGGTGACTAAGATACTTTAGCGCCTCATGATCAGAATATAGCACAAAATCTCTTGGTAATAAATAATGACTCCAATGTTGCAACACGCGAACAGTATCATAGAACCTTTTTTCATAGGTGGAGTACTTCAATTTAGATCCACTTAGCTTCTCGCTAAAATAAGCCACGGGTTTACCTTCCCAGCTAAGAACTCCTCCACACCAACACCTGAAGCATCACATTCTACTTCAAATAAAAAATCAAAGTTAGGAAACTGAAGGATAGGAGCTTGTGTTATCTTCTTCTTTATCAATTCAAAACTCTTTTGAGATTCTTCACTCTACTTGAACATGCCTCCTTTCAAACACTCAGTTATAAGGGCAACCAAAGTGCTGAAAGTTTTGATAAATCGTCAATAAAAGGACACCATTCCATGAAACCTCCTTATATCCGAAATTGACTTAGGAATTGGCCAACTCATGATTGCTTCAATATTGCTTGGGTCGGCTTGAATACCTGCACTAGTTACTATGTAACCAAGATAGCAAACATTGTTAGTATAAAAGATGCACTTCTTGAGTTGAGCATATAACTTCTCTCTTCTTAAGGTTTCAAAAACCTTATCCAAATGCTTTCCATGTTCAACTTCCTCTTTGCTATAAATTAGGATATCGCCAAAGTAGACAATAACAAACTTCCCAATGAATGGTCTAAACAGATGAGTCATAAGCCTCATGAATGTGCTAGGAGCATTCGATAAACCAAAAGGTATTACAAACCATTCTTACAATCATTGGCTAGTGTTGAAGGCAGTCTTCCATTCATCTCCTTCTCTCATACAAATTTGGTGGTACCCGCTTTTCAAATCAATCTTTGAAAAGATCTTAGAACCATGTAATTGGTCAAATAGATCATCTAACCTTGGGATTGGGAAGCGATATTTGATAGTGATCTTGTTTATTGCTCGACTGTCAACACACATACTCCAAGTGCCATTTTTCTTAGGAACAAGCAAAGCAGGTACGACACGGGGACTAAGGCTCTCCCTTATTAAACTCCTCTCCAATAATTCTTCGACTTGCCTTTGGAGTTCAGCTTGTTGTGTAGGATTCATCCTATAAGATTCTTTGTTTGGAAACGATGCTCCTAGTATAAGGTCAATTTAATGTTGAATATCGCGCATGGGTGGAAGTTCTAACGGAACATCTTGAGATATCACATCATCAAACTTAGCAAGTAACTTCTCGGCTCGTGTATCTAATTCATGCTCCTCATCTTGTGAGTCTTCCATGGCTACTGATATGTACAACGGCTCTCCTTTATTGATGTGGACAATAATATATGATCTGGTCACTAGCATATCATACACGGTCTTTACCTTCTTTGAAAGTTCTTTTGGGTGCAATGCCGTCAAAACGATCTTACGTCCATCAATTATGAATGAATAGGTGTTACGGTATCCATCATGAAAAGCACACTTATCATATGGCCATGGTTCCAAGTAATAAATGGCAAGCATCCATCTTTACCACATCACACCAAATTTGATCTGTAAAGATCTTACCAATAGAAAAAGAGACCAAGCATCTTTTAGTGACTTTCATACCTCCACCATATAGCAATCACCCGACTTTGTACGGTTTGGGGTGTACCTCAGCCTCCATACCCAATTTAGTCACCATCTCTTCCGAAAACGCATTAGTGCAACTTCCACCATCAATAATCATTGAACATACCTTGACATGTGATGTACACCTCGTGTGGAAAAGGGCCTCACGTTGCGATGATTCTTCTTCTTCATGTTCAACATGCAAGATCCGCTGAATAACAAGCATATCACCTTCATCGGGTTCTACATAGGCATTCTCTTCCTCATTAACTTCCTTAATTGGTTGGTTGTCTTCATGATTTGAATCATTTTCTTCGTCAACCAACATAACAGCCTTTGGGTTGGGACAATGAGATTGCACATGCCCAAAACCTTGTCACTTAAAACATCTTCTCCTAGTCATATCCCCCTGAGGTTTCTTTTCACCACCTTTGAAGATGAATTAGAAGAATTACCTCTATAAATGGCCTTGGAATTTCCATAACTACTAGTACTCCCTTGGTCGGTGTAATTCTTCTTGGAGTATAATTTCTTTGGATCCTTTTGTTGTTGCTCGATGTTAATGGTAAGCTTTCGTACATCATTTAATGTCCAATAAGGTTGTCGGCAAATAACATTGGATATGGCACGCCTTAAGCCACCAATATATCATGCTATTGTCGGTTCCTCAGGTTCTCGGGTATCACACTTAATCATGAGGTATTTAAACTCTCGAGTATAGTCTTCCATGGTCTGATCTCCTTTGCGAAAGTTATGAAATTTAAGATAATTCTCTTATTTGTATGTATCAGGAAGAAAACGTCTTCGGAGTTCTCTCTCCATCTTCTCCCAAGTTCGAATATTACCACGACATTCTCTTTCTCTTTCTCGCTTCAAATTATCCCACCAAAGTGAAGCATGTACCTTAAACTTGATAGCAACGATCTTAATGTTTTTCTCCTCAGAATAATCCTTGAACTCAAAGATTTTTTCTACGGTAAATAACCACTCCATAAACGCACCCCCTTGTGCTTTCCATCAAAATTAGGAACATCAACCTTCACATCATCCCTTTTCTCCCGAGTATATGGTTCCTCCTTCTCCTTGGGTGATCAGAGTCATTGTCTCGTTGTCTCCTAGGAGGATCCAAATTTTCACTAGAGCCATCTCCATCAGCCATATGAAAGGGGTTAATATCAGAGTCCCCTTCATCTTCTTCCTTAGGCCTTCTACGTTGTTCTTGCCTTTCGTAGTGTTGGAGTTGCCTCTATAGTTGTTCTATTGTCCTTCTCCTCTCTTCCATCTCCATGTCAGGATTGGCTGCTCTTCTTTCACCTTCTTGAACCCAACGAACTTTTCTTGCTTCCATATTAGGTTCACCACATGCGGATCTGATACCAAATTGATGTGATTCTTCAAAGTAACAAGGAACCAACCAACCAGGATCAAGATCTTGAAACAAAAATGTGGTTTTGTGCGCCAATTTTCAAGATACAACGTACCTCA
This sequence comes from Nicotiana undulata, assembly GCA_005239495.1. Lineage (NCBI taxonomy): Eukaryota > Viridiplantae > Streptophyta > Magnoliopsida > Solanales > Solanaceae > Nicotiana > Nicotiana undulata. The sequence goes on along the minus strand of ML271762.1, from coordinate 69,603 downwards.
AAATTTAGGACTTGGAATTTGATAATTCAAAAATGATGTAAAAGATGACGATCTGAACTATACGAAAGACTATTTACTTGGTCAAAATAAGTAAATAACGTTGTTGCACCAGTTCAATGGAAGTTATGAATCGATGCTATCAAAAGAACGAATTTGGATCAAGAAATGTGTTCTTGAAAGATCAAGAACTAACCAAGTTCCTAAAGTCACCACTTGGAATCAATTAACGTGATAAAGAAATACCACTCACAATTGAAAACAAGATAAAGACTATCACCACCTTGCTTGGAACCAAAAACAAGGATAAATAAGACAAAATAAAGAAAAATACTTTATTGCAAATTAGGGTAAAGCTCAAAAACGTGAATTGCATTCTACAAGGCAAGAGAACCCTTTATATAGGCCTATACTCTCTTCTTAGATGACTACAATTCCTATTCTAATAAGGAAATAAAATAACTAAAGACAGGGAAAGTAAAATCCTTATTCTACGAGGAAAAGAAACTAGAATCCTACTAAAAGGAAAATCCTTATTCTAAAAAGAATAAACTAAATCTTATTTTAAGAAGGAAAGGGTCTTGGATTCTTGAAATCAATCATGGGCCTTTGAACTTGAAGACACGTCCACACACCTATTTGTGGGCATATAAGTACTTGTTTTTGGCGAGCTAAATAACAAAAGGCTAATATAGTTTCTTGATTTGCATCAGGAAACTTGGGGGTAACGATTCCTAACTCCTTTATGGTTATGTTTCGCTAATCTATGGTTAATTCATAATTTAATTAGTGATTGGGCTGGAAAATTGGGAAAATTTTGAAAAAACGTTCTTAGGACGAATTTTGAGGTTTTGACCTGGAACTTGGTATCGAATTTGAACAAATTGGTATGGTTAGATTCGTGAGTGAATGTGTGTTCATAATTTGTGACTTTTACTCGATTCCGAGATGTGGGCCCGGGGAGGCTTTTCGAGGGATTTTCCAATTTCTTGCTTTAACTTTGATTACGTCTGCTAGATTAGTTTCTTGTAGTTATATATATCTTGTGTAATTGGTTTTGTCTAGATTTGGGTCATTCGGAGTCGGATATTCGTGGAAAGAGCATTATTTCAGATTGATTTGAGCTTTGTTCGAGGTAAGTGTCTTGTCTAACCTTGTGTGGGAGAACTCCCCTTAGGATTTGTACTGTTGATGGTATATGAGCGCCGTGTACGTGAGGTGAAGAGTACGTACACGGGCTAATTGTTGTCAAAACCCGATTTTCACTAAATAATAACCTGACTTTCCTCTTATTTGAACTTTATTAGCATGTGTAGTATCCTGTTAGACTAAGAAATCATGTATACTTACCTTAACTGTTTACCTGAACTACGTGCAGCATGTTTAGTGAATTTACCTGTCTTTACTTAACTTTCACTTAAGTTAAATTGTACCATTTCGCGCCGTAATTATTGAATTTTATTGGTTGGATGCATATTTACTTTGGGACTACGGAACGGTATTCTAGGATATCCCCTTGTTTTTCATATTTACTTTGGGACTACAGATTAGTATTCAGGGAGATCCCCCTACACATTTACGTTTGGGACTACGAAACGGTATCTCGAGAGAACCCATGTAGTATTGTTGGGTACTGAGCTATTTTTTTCCATGATTTCTTCCTTGTTAAATTTCAGTCTTTATATCATCACTACTGGCACTTACTACGTACCATTGTGGTGTACTCACGCACTTTCCTGCACATGTTTTTCGTGTGCAGATCCAGGTGCATCTTATCAGCCTCATCAGTAGTCGATGTCGTTGCTCCTTATTGGAGACTTCAAGGTACATCTTCATGCGCCCTAAATCCTCGGAGTTCCCCTCTATCCTCTTATGTTCATTTTCCTTTTTTCTGTAGAAACAAAGTATATAACAGCTAAGACTTCTTAGTTGCTTGTGATTTGCGGTGTTTTGGGTTTTGGGAATTGTTTTGTACATTTCAGAATTGAAATTTGTGTATGCCGATTGGCATTCATTTTCTTATTAGATATTTGTTACTGTTAGTAGTTAATGCTCACGCTTTCGTTTCATTTCCACAACGTGTTAAGCTTACCTAGTCGTAGAGACTAGGTGCCGTCATGACAATTCACGGAGGGAGAAATTTGGTCGTGACAGCTCATTAGATATGAAGTTGTTTTGTTATGTTAAGTTCCCCATTTACTAGTTTCAGCTCTATGTGTTTTAATTGGAATTAATTGCTTCATATTCCACATTTATTGTTTGTTTGCCTCTTGTGTGCCTTAACTGAAGTTGTTGCCTCTTCGATTGCCATGCTATCCTTTCCTAATTGGTTATCCTTAATTGAAATCATTATTATCTCTTGTTTGATTGTCTATCCTTATCTGAGGTTATCTTTTTTGTTGCTTATCCTTAATTGAAGATGTTGCATCCCTTCGTAATTGCACAACCCTAAAAGAAGATTAGTCATCCTTTATCGTAGTTGCCTCATCCTTCTTTCGAATCATTTTACATATTGTTTCTCCCTTGTTGAGCCATTCTTATTGAGACTAGTATTCCCTATTGTGTTTATTCTTTGTGAACTCGTTCTACCGCTTCTTTGTGATCCAAAGCTCCTAAGTTAATTTACTTGTCGTATTCTCGTGCTATTGTTTTTGTTGTTGCTATTGTACTCAGTTTTGTTGAGCTGAGGGATACGTGCAGTTGTGGTATTGACACTGTTTAGATGAAATATTGTGGAATATGGGCATATGTTGTGAACTTCATTCTATTGTGATGTTGTGTTTTTGGCACGTGATATTATTGTGAGGTTTTGTTCGGGTGTTCGCATGAGGTTTCTGCCGTGCTATTGTTACTATTGATATTTGCACATGCGGCGTGACAAGGCTGGATATATATGTGAGTTTGCGCATGTGGCGAGACAAGGTGTGAATTTATTATGCGCGTGCGGCAAGAAAAGGTGGGCATTTACTTTGTTATTGTGCACGTGGCGAGACAAGGTGGGCTATGACGGGGATTGATTTGTGATGAATTGTGATGGCCTGGGGGAATTGTTGTTGTTTATATTTGTGTAGTGACGTGCCTAACATGTGTGAGTTTTACTTGGTGCAAATTATGGGGACCGTTTCTTATGTGTCGTTCATTTTCTCTACTCTTATCCGTTGGCCCGAACTGTGATAGAACACTTGCATAAGCATACACGTACTTTATCATCCAATCGGTTTATGAATATGAACAACGCTACCGATCATTTGTACGTACTCCGTCTACTTGTCCTATATATGAGAATTGTTCTATTGGCACGTGAGTCGTCCGTGTAGTTATCAGTTGTAATGAGGGCACAAGATGCCAAGTGATTAGGGTTCATGAATCGGGACTCGTGAATTGTGTGAGTTTTGAGGTTTGGTACCTCGTGGGATTATTGAAAAACCTAGTGTGAAAGCGGTTATTCTTGTCAAGTTCGGTGATTCTTATCAAGTTGCTACTTGTCTTTGCTTTATTTGTTTTCACCGGATTTAAACTGTGTCCGGCTTACTCTACTGTGTTATTACTTGTGGTGTCCCCCTGCTAATTGTTGCTTCTATTTCCTATTGCAAGCACCATACTACTGTTGTCATTATGCGTAGTTCTGTAGATATACCATACTCTGTTAGTTCTATACTATACTTGTTCAGGTTATCTAGTCCAGGAGGTGTCTTGACTGTCCCTCATCACTACTCCACTGAGGTTAGTCTTTATACTTACTTTGTACCGTTGTGGTGTACTCATACTACACTTCTGCATATTTTTATGCAGATCTTGGAAATTCGGAGTCAGTAGATCACTAGCTAGTTGTACGAATCTTGCTATGGAGACTCAAGGTAAACTTGCAGATGCGTTCACAGGCCTTAGAGTCACCTTTTGTTATTGTACTTGCACTGCTTATCTTTAGTTCGAAACAGTTGTATTTAGAGGTTTTTATAGCAAACTCAGTAGAGCTTATGGCTTGTATTACCAGTTTTGGATATTTTAATGGTGTATAAGATTTTTATCTCATACTCTTCGTTTGATAGTTGATTCTTCTATTAATTCATTAAGTATAGGCTTACCTAGTCTTAGAGACTTGGTGCCGTCACGGCATCCTACAGAGGGAAATTAGGTCGTGACTATATATGTGATATGCATTTGATACAATTATGATACATATGGCATACATAAATGTAACGACCCGACCGGTTGTTCTGTGAGATTAGCCCCGTTTTCCCTGTTTCTGCTTTATCATGTGTTGTTTAACTTAATTATGTTGTGTTGGTCAGTTGGTTCAGGTTCGGAGCGGTCGTGGTGAGAAATGAGACACTTAGTATCTTAAGTTGGCTTTATAGTTAGAAAAGTCAACCAGAAGTTGACTTTTAGGTAAATGATCTCGGAATGTGGATTTTATGGCTTAGATAGCATCGTTAGGTGATTTGGGACTTAGGAGTATGTTCAGAATGTTTTTCGGAGGTCCGGAGTGGAATTAGGCTTGAATTGATGAAATGGAATTTTAGGCGATTTTCAGTCGGCAGTGAAAAATTAGCTATCGAGATCGGAATGGAATTTCGCAAGTTGGAGTAGGTCTGTAGTGTCATTTTCAAGGTGTGTGAAAAATTCCAGGTCAATCGGAGGTGTTTTGATTGGTTTCGGCATCGTTGGCGGAATTTGGAAGTTTCTAAGTTCTTAGGCTTGAATGCGAGGTTGATTTGGCGTTTTGGCGGTGTTTTGAGTGGTTCGAAGGCTCGACTAAGTTTGAATGAGGATTTGGGATGAGATGGCAGATTTGGTTGAAGTCTCGAGGGCCTCAGGTGTGTTTCGAGTGGTTAACAGACCGATTATTGGACTTGGGTGATGGAAGGTTTTTGCTAGTATGAAGGTTCTAGCTTCCTTCTACGCGATCGCGGGAGGATGTTTGCGATCGTGTAGGCTTAGATGGGGGGGATGCAGTAAATTATTCTATGTGATCGCGTGGTGGAGGTCGCCATCGCATGAGATAGGGGCATCTGTGCTTCGCGAACGCGTGGACAGGTCCGCGTTCGCATTGAAGAAAGGGGCCGAGTGAGGCTGAGATGCTTATGCTTCGCGAACGCGTGAAGAGGTTAGCGATCGTGTGGGGTTTAGTGGAATTTCATCGCGATCGCGTAAGGTTAAATTTGGGCTGTGTCATTTAGTTGTGGGTGATCGCATGCGGATTTCCGCGATCACAGTGAGTAAAGTACCTGGGCAGAAAGCTTTTATTCAAAAAGAACGAGGGTTTAAGTCCAAAATCTCAAAATCCATTAGAGAGCTCGGGAGAAGGAGAAATTTGAGGAGATTTTCAGTAGAGCTGTTGGGGTAGGTATTATTCGCTTATATTTGATTTAATTCCATGATTTAGTCTTGAAATTCATCATTTAACTTGGGAAATTGAGTGGAACTTGGGAGAAAATGGAAGAAAGTTTGGGAAATTCTTTTGGGATTTGAATGGGCGTTTGAGGTCGGATTTTGATGAATTTGATATGGGTAGACTCGTGAGTGAATAAGGATTCTAGTTTTGTGATTTTTATCGAATTCCGAGATGTGGGCCTAGGGGTCGGGTTCGGCCAATCTCGGGATATTTGATGTAATTCGATTATTTTATAGTGGGCTTTGTTCCTTTAGCATATATTGATGATATTAATCTTGTTTTGGTTAGATTCGGAGTAATTGGAGGCCGAGCCAAGAGGCAAAGGCATCGCGGATTAGGATTTTAGCTGGTTTGAGGTAAGTAACGATTATAAATCTAGACCTGAGGGTATGAAACACCGGTATTTTATATTGCTTTGATAAATGAGGTGACGCACATGCTAGGTGACGGGCGTGTGGGCGTACACCGGTAGGGATCGAGACTTGGTCCGTCCCGTAGCGACTATTAAGCCGCGTATTTGATTTGAAATCATACGATATTCTGTATTTTAGAGATTGATACTATATTTTAGGTTAAACGCCATGTTTGGGGCCTTGTGCCAACCTGTTTAGACCCTCAGGGGAAGGGTATTTTACTACTATTCTCACACTATTTTTGATAGAAAATATAAACTCAGTCATGATTTATACCGGTTCACTGTTTATCGCCCTGATTTAAAATAATGAAAGATAGTTTGGGCTGAGTCCCTGTGATTTGTGATGAGTTGCCCGAGCGGCTTGTGAGGATGACTGAATGTGACCGAGAGCCGGATTGTGAGGATAGATATGGATCGGGTTGCACGCCTCAGCATTAATTATATATATATATATATATATATATATATATATGGATATATATATATATATATGGATCGGGTTGCACGCCGCAGCGATATAGCGTTTGGGCTGTAGGAGCCCCTCCGGAGTCTGTACACCCCCCGGTGAGCGCAGTCGACCATTATATGGATTGGGCTGCACGCCGCAGCGGATATTATATGGACCGGGTTGCACGCCGCAGCGGATATTATATGGAGCGGGATGCACGCCGCAATGTCTATATATGGTACATGTTGAGTGAGAGTGCTGAGTGTGAGCATTGACTTATGATAGTAGAGTCGCGAGTGACTGAGAGGCTTGCCCGAGAGGCTTTATTTGCGAGTCACACTGTGCCCGAGGGGCTGATATTTTTATAAAACTATTGTTTTCACTCTCCTTTACACTAAGCCTCTAATGAAATTGTTAAACTAATGTTTTATACGAGATTTGAAAAGAAAACTTGGAATTTTTATGAAAAATATTCGGAATGTAGATTTCCTGACTTGATGTAATTATCCTACTGCTGCTTATCACATGGTTTTTACATGATTTTTTTTAAATGCTCGTCACTACACTCAAATCTTTTGTTATAATTGTTACTTACTGATTTGGCGTACTCACGTTACTCTATGCACCTTGTGTGCAGATTCAGGTGCTAGGTCTGAGCGCTAGCTAAGTCACTCTCTCTTTGGAGCTTGTTCGGAGATTTCGAGGTAGCTGTTTGACGTCCGCAGCATTCCCTTTTCTCCTTCTTATTCTGTCATTTTATCTATTTCCCAGACTTGTTCTTAGTAATGAAATAGTATCAGGTTGTGTTACTTCTTAGATGCTCATGACGGTTGACTCCAGGTGTTGGTGTCGTGTTTAGACATTTTGGTTATTTTTGTTGTTTTCAAATGCTTAAAGGCTGAATTTTAATGAAATGTTGGATAATTTATGTATTAAATGGAAATATTTTATGTTATTCTCAATAAATTGGCTATCCTAGTATCACGATAGGCGTCATCACGGCCAGTTCAGGTTTGGGGTTGTGACAACAAATGATTCATTGTGTGATACACATATCATTTTTCTTCATGTTCATCTTCTACTTCAAATTTTCATTTCAACCACCTCAAAACTCCACCAAATCTTCCCAAAATTGAGATTCAAGCTCTTAAGATGTACCCAATCTATTATAACAAAAGAAAGCAAAAATTGACTTTTTTTGCTACAAATAGCTAATTGGCTAATATTGGTAATATTTAGCTAATATTAGTAATATTTTATGAATTGGTCAATTTTTATAATAAGCTACTTATAAATGGACATAGCTTGTAGTTTCCCTCCTTATTGGGCCTCGTAGTTGGGCCCAATGAGATGAGATATATAAGCTATTGGGCAAGTTATACATTTGGCCAATCAGCCAAAATAATTATATTTTCTAGTTAAATATACAAAATATTTAAGTTATGACACTTGAAAGTTTGGTCCAACTTGTTATATTAAAGAGTGGGCAGCTTTTTTATAAAATGAGCCAACTCTTATTTGTATTAGCCAATTTAAAGGAAATTGGCCAGCTATTTACAATTGAGTTGATGGCCCATCTTTGGTTATTTTGAGCCCAAACTTGTCACCCATTTGATATGAAATGGCCATTGTGCCTGTTGATTAATTATATTGGGCTGCTGAATTTGTTTTATTTTGGTCCACATTTTATTGATCAGCTTTAGCAGTTCATTTATTAATTTCCTACTTCAAATCTACTGCTTGCCTTGTTTGCTCAAGTAATTAACAAATGTCAAAATGGTCAAACTAAGCTTAAAACAAACGGTAATTAGTGAAACCTGCTAACATCATGTCTGAACAAAATTCTATGAACAATAATATGAATATGTAACTAAGGAAAGATGAAATAACACGCATATTAACATGCTTATGGAATCTGGGCACTAATGATCAATAACATATTGATTAGGGACCTAAACATAAATCAACCAAATTTATTTAAGCATTTATCCAAGCTACACTCAAATCAATATAAGCTAATAATATTAAACTCATAAATTAGTTTTCAGAGACTACGATGAAATGTATATACACATTATCGAGCTTGATATACAATCATAAATCTAAAACTTTTAATCATGCCCGACAGAATCTCATCAAAGCATGCTCCACATTGAAACAAGTTCAAAACCTTGTTACTTACTGAGTTGGCGTACTCACGTTACTTTCTTCACCTTGTGGGCGGATTCAGGTACTAGGTCTGAGCACTAGCTGATTCACTCTCTCTTTGGAGCTTGTTCGGAGATTTCGAGGTAGCTGTTCGACGTCCGTATCATGCCCTTTTCTCCTTCCTATTATGTCATTTTATCTATTTCCCAAACTTGCTCTTAGTAATGAAATAGTATCAGGTTGTGTTACTTTTTAGATGCTCATGACGGTTGACTCCAGGTGTTGGGGCCGTGTTTAGACATTTTGGTTATTTTTATTGTTTTGAAATGCTTAAAGGCGGAATTTTGATGAAATATTAGATAACTTATGAATTAAATTGAAATCTTTTATGTTATTCTCAGTAAATTGGCTAGCCTAGTATCACGATAGGCGCCATTACGGCCAGTTTAGGTTTGGGGTCGTGACAAGTTGGTATCAGATCCTAGGATACATAGGACTCACCGGTCATGAGCAAGTTTAGTAGAGTCTTGCGGATCAATACGAAGACATCTGTACTTATCTTCGAGAGGCTGTAGAATCCTTAGGAAAAATCTCACATTCTTGTATTATGTCGTGCGAATCTGTTGATTCTAGAAAACTAAACTTCTGTTGTTTCATTCCCTCAAAGATGGTGAGGACACGCACTACCGATCAGGGTGACCAGACACCAATTAGGCACGTGAGAGACTGAGGCCGCGGTCGAGGTCGTGGTAGAGGGAGGGGTGCAGCCCGCGCAGCAGCCGCGATAGTACCTGTGGACCCTCCAGTTATTCCAGATCAGGTCCCAACCGTTGATGTACTAGTGGGACCGGCTTAGGCAACGGAAGTGCCTATTGTGATTTCGGGTCTTCAGGAGACTTTGGCCCAGATTCTGACTGTGTGCACCAGCCTAGCACAGGCAGTCGCTATTTCTACTACAGCCGCTACTTCTCAGGCCGGGGAAGGCACTCAGACTCCAGTTGCCTGTACACCTGAGCAGGTTATTCAGGGACTCCAGACACTAGGAGTAGCTCCAGCCCAGCTGGTTTCCCCATCTCAGGATCTTGTGATCCCAGTTATGGATGACGATGAGCAGCGTAGGTTGGAGAGATTTGGTAGACTTCAGCCTCCGACTTTCAGTGGTGCTGAGGGCGAGGATGCCCAGGGCTTCTTAGATAAGTGTCATAGGATTCTTTGCACAACAGGGATATTGGAGACCAGTGGGGTCTCGTTCACTACCTTCCAGTTCTCAAGAGCTGCATTCACTTGGTGGGAGTCTTATGAGAGGCGTAGGTATGTTGGTGCAGCGCCCCTTACTTGGCAGCAGTTTTTCACTCTTTTTTTAGAGAAGTATGTTCCCCAGTCCCGCAGAGAGGAGCTACGCAAACACTTTGAGCAGCTGCGTCAGGATGAGCTGACTGTAACGCAGTATGAGATGAGGTTTTCAGAGCTAGATCGTCATGCTACAGAGTTGATTCCTACTGAGAGAGAGAGGATGAGAAGGTTCGTGGATGGCCTCACTTATCATCTTCGTATTCTGATGACTAGAGAGAGGGTATCGGGTGCTACATTTGAGCAAGTTGTGGATATTGCCCGGGATATTGAGGCAGTTCGTCGTCAGGAGCATGATGAGAGGGAGGCCAAGAGGCCTCGAGGATCTGGTACTTTCAGCAGTGCTCCCTCCAGGGGCCAGTTTCAGCATAGCAGAGGCCGCCCATTTAGGCATCCTCGGCCAGTCCGCCCAGCCTATAGCGGTGCATCATTGAAGCATGGTCCCCGTAGTTCTCATCCGGGTCGTTCTTTATTCAGTGCTCTTCCAGCCTAGAGTTCATCTCGAGCACCATCGGTTCAGGGTTCCCCTATGCATGGCTCTTCTAGTGGTTATCCTGGTATTAGGGGTTACCTTCAGTACCTGTCTCCAACTCCAGGGAGTTGTTATGAGTGTGGATAGTTCGGGCATATGAGGAGACATTGTCCTCGCCTTCTTGGGGGTCCATCTCAGCAGAGGAGTCAGCCCTCAACTTCAGCTCTAGTTACTTCACTACCCGCCCAAGTAGCTAGGGGTGGTGGTCAGACAGCTAAAGGCCGCCCTAGAGGTGGAGGTCGATCAGGTGAAGGTCAGGCCCATTTTTATGCACTTCCAGCCAGGCCAGATGTTATGGCATCAGATGCAATGATTTTGATCTTGGTTCCACGTATTCCTATGTTTTATCATATTTTTCCCATTTTCTTGATATGCCCCGTAAGTCCTTAGTTACATATGTTCATTTGTCGACTCCGGTTGAAGATACTATTTTTGTGGACCGTGTATATCGGTCATGTGTGATATCTATTGGGAGTCTGGAGACCCGAGTGGATCTGTTATTGCTTAGCATGGTTGACTTTGATGTGATATTGGGCATGGATTGGCTATCTCCGTGTCATGCTATTCTAGATTGTCACGCTAAGACCGTGACCTTAGCGATGCTAGGATTTTTTAGGGTTGAGTGGAGAGGTTCTATTGAGTATGTGCCTATCAGGGTGATTTCATACCTGAAGGCTCAGCGTATGGTGGAGAAATGGTGCTTGTCTTCTTTGGCTTTTGTGAGGGATGTCAGTGTTGAGACTCCCACTATTGATTCTGTTCTTGTGGTCCGTGATTTTTCGGACGTGTTTCCTGCAGACTTGTCAGGCATGCCACCTGACAGGGATATTGATTTTGGTATTGATTTGGTGCTGGGCACTCAGGCGATTTCTATTCTACCGTATCGTATGGCACCGACGGAGTTGAAGGAACTGAAAGAGCAGCTTCAGGAACTCCTAGATAAGGTGTTCATTCGGCCTAGTGTGTCACCTTGGGGTGCACCAGTGTTGTTTATGAAGAAGAAAGATGGTTCCATGAGAATGTGTATTGACTACCGGCAGTTGAACAAGGTTACAGTCAAGAATAAGTATCCTTTGCCCCACATTGATAATTTGTTTGACCAGCTCCAAGGAGCCAGGGTGTTCTCCAAGATTGATTTGAGATCTAGGTATCATCAACTAAAGATTCGGCATTCAGATATTCCCAAGACTGCTTTCAGGACTCGTTATGGTCACTATGAGTTTATGGTGATGTCTTTTGGGCTGACCAATGCCCCAGCAACGTTCGTGCATTTGATGAACAACGTATTTCAGTCGTATTTAGATTCCTTTGTTATCGTGTTCATTGATGACATCCTGGTATCTTCTCGTATCTAGGAAGATCATGCTCAACATTTGAGAGTTGTATTGCAACGATTGAGGGAAGAGAAGCTTTATGCAAAGTTCTCCAAGTGTGAGATTTGGCTTGGCTCAGTAGCTTTCTTGGGACACGTGGTGTCCAGTGAGGGTATTCAGGTTGATCCGAAGAAGACAGAGGTGGTGAAGAGTTGGCCCAGACCGTCCTCAGCTACAGAGATTAGGAGCTTCCTCGGTTTGGCAGGGTATTACCGTCGCTTTGTAGAGGGGTTTTCTTCTATTGCTTCGCTCTTGACCAAACTGACCCTTCAGGTGGTCGGACGAGTGTGAGGAGAGCTTTCAGAAGCTCAAGGCTTCCTTGACCTCAGCTCCAGTGTTAGTATTGCCATCAACTTCAAGTTCCTATACCGTATATTGTATGATTCCTCGAGGATAGACATTGGTTATGTTTTGATGCAGGAGGATAGGGTAATTGCCTACGCCTCGCTCTAGTTGAAGACTCATGAGAAGAATTACTCAGTGCATGATCTCGGGCTTGCAGCCATTGTTCACGCCTTGAAGATTTGGCATCATTATTTGTATGGGGTGCATTTTGAGGTTTTTACTGATCACCGTAGTCTGCAACATTTGTTTAAGCAAATGGATCTGAATTTGTGTCAGAGGAGATGGTTGGAGCTTCTCAAGGACTATGATATCACTATTCTATACCATCCGGGGAAGGCCAATGTGGTGGCCGAGGCCTTGAGTCGCAGAGCAGAGAGTTTGGGGAGTCTAGCATATCTTCCAGTAGCGGAGAGACCTTTAGCCCTTGATGTTCAGGCGTTAACGGGTCAGTTTGTGAGATTGGACTTATCAAAGCCCCGTCGAGTATTGGCTTGTGTAGCCTACAGGTTTTCTCTTTATGACCGGATTAGAGTGCGCCAGTATGATGACCCACACTTGCTCGTTCTTCAGGATAGGGTCCGGCAAGGTGATGTTAGGGATGTAGCTATTGGTGATGATGGTGTTATGATGATGCAGGGTCGGATATGTATGCCTAATGTAGATGAGCTTCGGGAGTTGATTCTTGAGGAGGCCCACAGCTCGCGGTATTCCATCCATCCGGGTGCCGCGAAGATGTGCCACTATATGAGACAACACTATTGGTGTAGGCGAATGGAGAAGGATATTGTTGGATTTGTAGCTCGGTGCCTCAACTGTCAGCAGGTCAAGTATGAGAACCAGAGACCAGGTGGATTGCATCAGAGGTTGGATAATCCGGAGTGGAAGTGGGAGCGGATCACCATGGACTTTGTAGTTGGGCTCCCACAGACTGCGAGGAGGTTCAATGCTATATGGGTTATTGTGGATAGACTGACCAAGTTCGCGCACTTCATTCCTGTTGGTACTACTTATTCTTAGGAGCGGTTAGCTGAGATTTATATCCGGGAGATTGTTCGGTTGCATGGTGTTCCATTTTCTATCATTTCTGATAGGGGTACTCAGTTCACATCGCAGTTTTGGAGGGCCGTTTAGAGAGAGTTGGGTACTTAGGTTGAGTTGAGCACAACATTTCATCCTCAGACGGACGGGCAGTCCAAGCGTACTATTCAGATTCTGGAGGACATGTTGCGTGCTTGGTCATTGATTTTGGGGGTTCATGGGACCAGTTTCTTCCACTCGCGGAGTTTGCATATAGTAATAGTTATCAGTCGAGTATTTAGATTGCTCCGTACGAGGCTTTATATAGGAAGAGGTGTAGATCTCTAGTTGGTTGGTTTGAGCCAGGTGAGGCTAGGATTTTGGGTACAGATTTGGTACAGGATGCGTTAGATAAGGTGAAGTTGATTTAGGAGCGGCTTTGCACGGTGCAGTCTAGGCAGAAGAGTTACGCGGACCGAAAGGTCCGGGATGTATCTTTCATGGTTGGGGAGAAAGTGTTGTTGAAGGTGTCACCCATGAAGGGTGTTAGGCAGTTTCGGAAGAGGGGCAAGTTGAGTCCCCGGTTGATTGGGCCTTTTGAGGTACTTCAGAGGGTTGGAGAGATGGCCTATAGACTTGCTTTGTCACCTAGCTTGTCGAGTGTGCATCCGGTATTTCATCTTTCAATGCTCCGAAAGTATGTTGGTGACCCGTCTCATGTTTTGGATTTCATCTCGGTTCAACTATAGGGTGATATGTCTTATGAGGTAGAGCCAGTGGCTATTTTGGGTCGTCATGTTAGAAGGTTGGGGTCTAAGGATATAGCTTCTGTGAAGGTGCAGTGGAGAGGGTAGCCGGTGAAGGAGGCAACTTGGGAGACCGAGCGGGAGATGCGGAGCAGATATCCTTACTTATTTGAGACTCCAGGTATGTTTCTAGACCCGTTCGAGGACGAACATTTTTTTAAGAGGGGGAGAATGTAATGACTCGGCCGGTCGTTCCGTGAGAATAGCCCCTTTTTCCCTGTTTCTGCTTTATCATGTGTTTTTTAACTTAATTATGTTCTGTTCGGTCGGTTGGTTCAGGTTCGGAGTGGTCGTGGGGAAAAATGAGACACTTAGTCTCTTAAGTTGGCTTTATAGATAAAAAAGTCAACCAGAAGTTGACTTTTAGGTAAATGGTCTCGGAATGTGGATTTTATGGGTTAGATAGCTTCTTTAGGTGATTTGGGACTTAGGAGTGTGATCGGAATGTTTTTCGGAGGTCCGGGGTAGAATTAGGCTTGAATTGGCGAAATGGAGGTTTTTGGCAATTTTTGGTCGGCAGTGAAAAATTAGCTATTGGGGTCGGAATGGAATTTCGGAAGTTGAAGAAGTTCTGTAGTGTCATTTGTGATGTGTGCGCAAAATTTCAGGTCAATCGGAGGTGTTTTGGTTGGTTTCATCATCATTGGCGGAATTTGGAAGTTTACAAGTTCTTAGGCTTGAATCCGATGTTGATTTGGTGTTTTGGCATTGTTTTGAGTGGTTTGAAGGATCGACTAAGTTTGAATGAGGATGTGGGATGAGTTGGAAGGTTTGGTTGAGGTCCCGAGGGCCTCGGGTGTGTTTCGGGTGGTTAACGGACCGATTATTGGACTTGGGTGCTGGCAGGTTTTTGTTGGTGTGAAGGTTCTGGTTTCCTTCTACGCGATCGAGGGAGGATGTTTGCGATCGCGTATGCTTAGCTGGGGGGATGCAGTAAGTTTTTCTATATGATCGCGTGGTGGAGGTCGCGATCGCGTGAGATAGGGGCATCTGTGCTTCGTGAATGCTTGGAGAGGTTCGCGTTGAAGAAAGAGGGCGAGTGAGGCCGAGATGCTTATTATTCACGAACGCGTGAAGAGATTTGCGATCGCGTGGGTTTTAGTGGCATTTCATCGCGATCGCGTAAGGTTGAATTTGGGCTGTGTCATTTTGTTCTTCATGATCGCGTGCGGATTTTCGCGATCGCAGTGAGTAAAGTACCTGGGCAGAAAGCTTTTATTCAAAAACACGAGGGTTTAAGTCCAAAATCTCAAAATCCATTAGAGAGCTCGGGAGAAGGAGAATTTGAGGAGATTTTCAGTAGAGCGATTGGGGTAAGTATTCTTCGCTTATATTTGGTTTAATTCCATGATTTAGTCTTGAAATTCATCATTTAACTTGGGAAATTTGAGTGGAAATTGGGAGACATTGGAAGAAAGTTTGGGAAATTCTTTTGGGGATTTGAATGGGCATTCGAGGTCGGATTTCGATAAATTTGATATGGGTAGACTCTTGGGTGAAAAAGGATTCTAGTTTTGTAATTTTTATCGAACTCCGAAACGTGGGCCTGGGGGTCAGATTCAGCCAATTTCGGATTTCTTTTATATAATTCGATTATTTTCGAGTGGGCTTTGTTCCTTTAGTATATATTGATGATATTAATTTGATTGTGGTTAGATTCGGAGCAATTGGAGACCGAGTCAAGAGGCAAAGGCGTCACGGATTAAGATTTTTGCCGGTTTAAGGTAAGTAAAGATTGTAAATCTAGACCTGAGGGTATGAAACCCCGGCATTTTGCTTTGATAAATGAGGTGACGCACATACTAGGTGACAGGCGTGTGGGAGTTCACCGGTAGGGATCGAGACTAGGTCCGTCTCGTAGCGACTATTAAGCCGCGTATTTGATGTGAGATCATATGATATTCTGTATTATAGAGATTAATACTATATTTTCGGTTGTACGCCATGTTTGGGGCCTTGTGCCGACCTGTTTGGACCCTCAAGGGGGGGGGGGGTATTTTACTACTATTCTTACACTGTTTTGATAGAAAATATAAACTCAGTCATGATTTATATCGGTTCACTGTTTATTCCTGTTTATCACCCTGTTTTAAAATAATGAAAGATATTTTGGGCTGAATCCCTGTGATTTGTGATGAGTTGCCCGAGTGGCTTGTGAGGATGACTGAGTGTGGCTGAGAGACAGATTGTCAGGATAGTTATGGATCGGGCTGCACGTCGCAGTGAGATATATTGGATCGGGATGCACGTCGCAGCGATATAGTGCTTAGGCTGTAGGAGCCCCTCCAGAATCTGTACACCCCCAGTGAGCGCAATCGACCATTATATGGATCGGGTTGCACGCCGCAGTGGATATTACATGGATCGGGTTGCACGCCACATCGGATATTATATGGAGCACGCTGCACGCCGCAACGGTTATATATATGGTACCTGTTGAGTGAGAGTGCTGAGTGTGAGCATTGACTTATAATAGTAGAGTCACGAGTGACTGAGAGGCTTGCCCGAGAGTCTTTATTTGCGAGTGACACTGTGCCCGAGGGGCTGATATTTTTATGAAACTATTGTTTTCACTCTCCTTTACACTGAGCCTCTAATGAAATTGTTAAACTAATGTTTTATACGAGATTCTAAATGGAAACTTAGAATTTTTATGAAAAATATTCGGAATGTAGATTTCCTGACTTGATGTAATTATCCTACTACTGCGTATCACATGGTTTTTACATGATATATTTTTAAGTGCTCGTCACTACACTCAAGTCTTTAGTTATAATTGTTACTTACTGAGTTGGCGTACTCACGTTACTCTTTGCACCTTGTGTGCAGATTCAGGTACTGGGTTTGAGCGCTAGCTGATTCACTCTATCTTTGGAGCTTGTTCGGAGATTTCGAGGTAGTTGTTCTGCGTCCGCAGCATGCCCTTTTCTCCTTCCTATTCTATCATTTTATCTATTTCCCAGACTTGTTCTTAGTAATGAAATAGTATCACGTTGTGTTACTTATTAGATGCTCATGACGGATAACTCCAGGTGTTGGGGCCGTTTTTAGACATTTTGGTTGCTTTTATTGTTTTGAAATGCTTAAAGGCAGAATTTTAATGAAATATGGATAATTTATGTATTAAATGGAAATCTTTTATGTTATTCTCAGTAAATTGGCTATCCTAGTATCACGATAGGCGCCATCACGACCAGTTTTGGGGTTGTGACAACAAATGATACACAATGTGATACACATATCATTTTTCTTCATGTTCATCTTCTACTTCAAATTTTCAATTCAACCACCTCAAAACTCCACCAAATCATCTCAATATTGAGATTCAAGCTCCTTAAGATGTACTCAATCTATTCTAACAAAAGAAAGCAAAATTTGACTTTTTTTTGCTACAAATAGCTAATTGGTTAATATTGATAATATTTAGCTAATATTAATAATATTTTATGAATTGATCAATTTTTATAATAAGCTACTTATAAATGGACATAGCTTGTGATTTTCCATCTTATTAGGCCTCGTAGTTGGGCCCAATAAGATGAGATATATAAGCTTTTGGGCAAGTTATACATTTGGCCAATCAGCTAAAATAATTATATTTGCTAGTTAAATATACAAAACATTTAAGTTGTGACACTTGAAAGTTTGGTCCAACTGTTATATTAAAGAGTGGGCAGCTTTTTTTTCAATAGAAAATGAGCCAATTCTTATTTGTATTAGCCAATTTAAAGGAAATTGGCCAACTATTTACAATTGAGTTGATGGCCTATGTTTGGTTATTTTGAGCCCAAACTTGTCACTCATTTGATGTGAAATGGCCATTGGGCCTGTTGATTAATTTTGTTGGGCTGGTGAATTTGTTTTATTTTGGTCCACATTTAATTGATCAGCTTTAGCAGTTCATTTATTAATTTCCTACTTCAAATCTACTGCTTGCCTTGTTTGCTCATGTAATTAACAAATGTCAAAATGGTCAAACTAAGCTTAAAACAAACGATAATTAGTGAAAACTGCTAACATCATGTCTGAACAAAATTCTATGAATAATAATATGAATATGTAACTAAGAAAAGATGAAATAACACCCATATTAACATGCTTATGGAATCTGGGCACTAATGATCAATAACCTTGATTAGGGGCCTAAATGTAAATCAACCAAATTTATTTAAGCATTTATCCAAGCTACACTCAAATCAATATAAGCTAATAATATTAAACTCATAAATTAGTATTCAGAGACTACGATGAAATATATATACACATTATCGAGCTTGATATACAATCATAAATCTAAAACTTTTAATTATTGCCCGACAGAATCTAATCAAAGCATGCTCCTCATTGAAACAAGTTCAAAACCTTCTCATTATCTTCATCAATCTGTCATACAAGGATTTAGCAATTACATGATTTGCAGCAGAATAAAATACAACAATGAATGAGCAGAAAACTCAGCAACAACAAAAAACAACAGACAACAATCCAGCAGCAAACCGGTGTTAAAACAACCCAGAAATCTCAGCAAAAACAGTGATTTTGAGAGAGGTGAAACTCAGAACCAAGCTCCTAGGACTCGCCTCCTTTTCAACAATTTTATACTCTAAGAATCACTCACAAAGCTCTCAGTTTCATCTTATTATTGGGATGTTCAGCTGATATTTTTTACTCTCAAAGTTGTGTATTTTATTTAGAGTGAAAGATGTTGTCCAAGTGTGTGTTCAAGTGAGGAAAGGATAACTCTTAAGTATGAAAATGAAAGAACCTTTTGGACAACCTTTTCATTCTCTAAAAAATTATCCAAAAATACTTTATGTGCCAAACACTGTTAAAAAGGGGAAAGGACAGTCCTTTTAAATAGAAGCGTTGGGAAAATGGTACTTTCAGCCACCCTATTAGTAAAAATCAAACAACTTTGTACCCATGAATTGATAAAGCAAATAACCAACTAACCATGAATTGATAAAGCAAAGCATAACTTAGATCTTAACTAAACTGAGCATGTAAATGAACTAAAGTAAAATCAGTTGATTTATACAAATTATCATAGAGCGACTCCAACTGCAACCTATTGCACGAAACAAATATTACACATGCATCACTAACTATTTATTAATAGCAACAACATAAACGACTAGCTAAGTAAATGGTTCAACTACACTAAAGACCCGCTTGGTTGATAACAACCTGATAAACTACTAACATAAACGGAGATCAATAATCAACAAATATACTACTTTGAGACTCTAATTAACAATGATTGATCAAACAGACAAACAAAATCAGAACTAGAATAAAAAATCAGAAACTAAAAGAGAAGAAAAAAAGGTTAGCGGTAATACCGGACGAGCCAGATCATATTGTCATCCAATCTCAAGGACAATGTGAACCACAGCAAATTGACTCCCGAGCATTGCTTTTCAATGGTATTTGTTGGAAAAAGGACTTCGGCCATAATGAAATTGACTCCAAGTCATGCCAAGGAGAAAACGGAACTGTGGGTCGTGTATATGATAGAGGACGAGTTATAGAAGTTGGTTGGGTGGTGGATAAGCAGTGGGGTGGTCAGAAGTGGCAGAGGATAGGTTTTGGGGGG
>ML271762.1:1055-49949 GCA_005239495.1 Nicotiana undulata | reverse complement strand
GGGGGGGGGGGGGGGGGTTAGGGGGGAAGTGTAGATTTCAAGGAGATCTACACGTATATGCAAGAGTTATGTGGCGGAGATGACTAGTGTGATGACCCGATATGTCATCTTATGTTTTAGAACCAAATTCTGTATTTGCAGGTCCCAAAAACCTCATTCTAACCTTCCTCGGTCTGCGTGCGCAGTCCAGGTATTGACCCGGAAAGCTTAAGAAATTTTGCTTTAAAAGTTAATTTTAGTTGACTTCAGTCAACATTTTAAGCAAACGGATCTGGATCTGTGTTTTGATGGTCCCGGCAGGTCCGTATCGTAATTTGCGACCTGGACGTATGCCCGGAATCGAATTCGGAGGTCCCTACCTCGAGTTATGATTTTTTGTTGAAAAATTAAAAGTTCGAAAATTTAATGGTTTTTAAGAATTGACTGTTGTTTGGATTTATTAATATCGGGTCCGTATCTTGGTTCTAGGGCCCGGTACAGGTCCACTATAATATTTATGACTTGTCTGTCGAATTTGGTGAGAAACAGAGTTGATTTGGCATGATTCGGACGTTCGCTTGTGAAAATAGAGTTTTAAAACTTTCTTGAAAATTTCATTTGATTTGGTGTCCGATTCGTAGTTCTAGGTGTTATTTTTGTATTTTGACCGCGCGACCGCGTTCGTATGATGTTTTAGAATTTGTGTGCATGTTTGGTTTAGATCCCCGATGGCTAGGGTGAGCTTCGGATAGGCTACGCGATGATTTGAACTTAGAAAATCTGGTATTTTTCTTCAGCTGGTGTCTAGTGTAGGCTTCTATGCGATCGCGTATGTCCAACCGCGATCATGAAAAGAAAATTGGGACTGGAGGAAATACCCTATGCGAACTCGAATTAAAGGACGCAAACATGGACTAGTGTGGGGATTACCCTTCGCGAACGCGTCAAACCTAATCGAACGCATAGTAGTAGAAGGGTTGGACTGGGGGAACTTGAGGTTACACTACGCGAACGCGGGTCCTGTCCCGCGAATGCGAAGGTCAGGGGGGCTAAACCTTCGCGAATGCGTGTAGCCTCTCGCGATCGTGTAAGTCATTAGGGCGCAGAACTTCGCGAGCGCGACATTGTTCACGCAAACGGGATGAACACTGTCTCCCAGCTATTCAAAACAGAACTCAAAATTGGAATTGGCCGTTCTTTCAAATTTTTCAAAACTAAGAGACCTATAGGCGATTCTTCCATTAGATTTTGCTTTCCCAAATTATTGGTAAGTGATTCCAACCCACTTTCTTGCAATTACCCATTACATTTCATGAATTTTCAACCTAAAATCTAGGATTTTCATGGTGGAAATTGGGGGTCTGGGTAGAAATAGGGATTTTTTCATAATTGGAATTTAGACCTCGAATTGAGGTCGTATTTCGAAACAAATTACATAATCGGGCTCGGGGATGAATGGGTGAATGATTTTGGTCCGAACCTCAGATTTTGACCGAGTAGGTCCGGGGTCGATTTTTGACTTTTGGGGGGAAAACTTGGGAAATCTAAATTTATGCATTGTAATTGATTTCTGTAGTAATATTTGGTATTATTGAGTCGTTTATGGATAGATACTAGTGGTTTGGAGGTGTATTCTAGAGGAAAAGTTGTAATTGAGCATTGAGTGGCATGTGGAGCGAGGTAAGTGTTGTGTCTAACCTTGACTTGGGGGAATTAGGAACCCTCGGCCTATTTGCTATATGAAATTCATGTGAGCAGCGTATATGAGGTGACGAGTACTTATGCGCCGTCAATTTATTGTACTTATGCGCCGTCAATTTATCTGTTTTTGCATGTTTCTTCCCCGTTCTTCTCATATTATCTCTTTCACTGCCTTTACTGTTATATGCTCTACTTGTATTCTCATGCCTAATTGCTACTTGTTAGACATCGTTTCCTTCTGTTAATGGTATTAGTTATTCTGTAGCTTCATTATCTCCTATTATTTACTTAATCTGGTTTATCGGTACTTTTATGGTATATTTTGAATCAGTCTCGTTGAGTAGTATTACTTGTGTGAATTTTCATGGTGTACAAGCTTCCTATTTGTTTCAATTTTAAGTTTAAGTATTGTGAAGGGTTCTGTGATTTGAATTGTGAAATTCTTGTACATACTGAGTAATTGATATTGATATGGTGGGATCGGGTTGCACGCGCCAACAAGTGGAATAAGGGTGATATATTGAGGAGTAATAAGGGTGAATTGATAATGTATGGCGGGATCGGGTTGCACGCCGCAACAGGTATAAGTGGAATAAGGGTGAACTGTGATTGTGATTAATGTAATATGGTGGGATCGGGTTGCACACCGCAACACTTATATTTATATTCTGTTGTTTATGCTATTATGAGGAAATAAGGGAAGAGTATAATATGTACGGTGGGATCAGGTTGCGCACCGCAACAACTTATGTGTTTATGGTTTTCCTACACTGTGTTAGTTGTACAATATTCTTATTTGCACTTAAGGATTGGTAGTGTTTGTCTAAGAACAGTAGTTACTTCTTGCAAGTTACTGCTTATTTCTATTATGTCTTTCTTTTCTGCTTTATTATATATATTATGTACAGGTTATATGTAAGTGACCCTCCATAGCCTTGTCACTCCTTCGTCGAGGTTAGGCTCGGCACTTACCAGTACATGGGGTCAGTTGTACTGATACTGCACTCTGCACTTTCTGTGCAAATTTTGGAGCTCATCCAAGCTGATTGTGAGGTTGGGGGTAGGATCCACCTACTAGGAGACCCAAGGTGGACCTGTCGGCGTCCGCAGGCCATGGTGTCCCCTTCTATACATCATACTTTACTGTTTCTTTAATTCAAAAATAGTTGTATTCCTTTCAAACTTTTACTTGTAGTAAATTCTAGAATATTCGTGAATTGTGACTCCGAATTCTAGACAATACTACATATTATGAAGTCGTTATATAAAATTTCGCGCTTATTTTTAACTCGTTATAGCTTATTTGGTGTTAATTACTGAAATATAAAAGAATTGGCTAATAAATCTCTAACATTGATTTGTCTAGCAAGTGTCATGCTAGGGCCCATCATGATCCCCACAGTGGGAATTCCGGGTGGCTAGAGTTTCGGTCAAGGCCGAATTGGTGGAGATTGAGAGTGATTTCGGGGATTTGGGGTTTGGATATGGGTAGAGGATGAAAGTGAGGAGAAAAGATGTATGGTTTATGGTGTTTGGCCGGCAGCCGGCCGATGGTAGCAATTTCCGGCCGGCGGAGCCACCATGGAGGTGGCGGAGCCCAGAGACGAAGAAGAAAAGAAAAGTAGGGGAAAGATCGGGCCAAAATTTGGGGAATTGAGGTATTATATACTTTGGGATGGGGATTGAATACTTAAATCTTCATATCTACCAATAAAATTTTGACAATAAGAACCATATTGCAACAAATGACTAATATTTTATTAACTTGAAAGAACCTATTTATTATATAATAGATGAAATATGAGACATACTTTTTTCATACAAAGCTATAAACTATAAGCATGTAAAAATTATATTCAACATTAATGTATCGATCCGAATTCAAAAAGGATAATGGTTGGGAATGCGCCGCTTTAGAAAGAAAGTATTGCATATAAACATAAGCTATCATATTAAAGGGCATGAGACTTTTAGTGACAAGAAATATCCAAGAACCAAACGACATTCTTTCTTGCTTGAAATAGAAAGCATTGCTAATAATTTCATTAGATTTATAGGTACTCTGTTTTCGAGAGCACGGACTGACGAAGGTGCAACAATAGCTAAGGCTAGTCACTTATTATGGAAGTAAATATTGTTGCATGTACCGCACTGTTGATTCCTTGTCCTTATCAGAAGAATGCACAAATAATGACTATTTTCATAAGGGATCTACTGTTTCTTTAGAGATAAAAGCTGAACAGTAGTTGAGCTTATTGTGAAATAGAAATACCTGATATAGATAGACATCACATACACAAACATGCTGACAAGCTATTTATCTATAGTAACTGTTAGCGAGAGAATCAATTGAAAAAGTATTCATTCATAGGTAAAGATTATTCAGCTTCTGAAGCAAAATTGGGGAAAGTTTTCTAAAATATTATACGTATACGCGTTAATACATAAAAAAAGAAGTATATATATATAAGTGAAAGCCTTACGAAGGGTAAAATCATCATATAAATTCGTTAAAAACAACCGGCTTCTCATTACACTTATTTTCACTCTTCGAGAACTTTCATGTGCCCAAACAACAAATGGAGGGCTAAAAAGCAAATCGATCTGATGTTGGTCTTTAAATTTAGTGTAGCTTAATTTTAAGTTAGTGTAACTTAATTTTAAGCTTGGTATAACTTAAAGAGAGTGAAAGGAAAATGATGGGAAAAGAAATGGAGGGAAGTGAAATTTTGAATTAGTGCACTTTGTTCCTCATTGGAAGAAGAAAAGAAAATCTATGTGTATATATGGAGACGCTCTTCTTCTAGCTCTTAAAGAGCTGAGAAGAAGGTAAGCCTCGCGCCGTCGTCGTCGCTCGGCTTCATATTCGTTGGGATTTGGATTTGGTCAAAGATTGATTGATTAATCTTTTTGGATAAAAATCCTTTCAAATTATTTAATTAATTAATTAAATTAATTAACGAAAAATTCAAATCCAGAATGACCGGCAACCCACTTGTTCCAACAGCTATGGCTGTTCTGAAAGGTTGCAAAACCTTTACAGAAACAGTACGAAATTGGCTATAAATATGCCTTGAATCCCAGAATTTTTACTTACTAAATTTTCTGATCTTCTTCTTCTTCTTTTGCACAAAATATTCCAGTGTGTTTTACGACCATCGAGTGGTTCGCCGATCACCGGAGTTTTAGGCAAAGATCGATCGATTGATTAATCATTTTGGACAAAATTCCTTTCAAATTAATTAATTAATTAACAAAAAATTCAAGTCTGGAATGACCCGCGACCCACTTGTTCCAATAGCCATGGCTATTCTGAAAGGTTGCAAAACCTTTTCAGAAACAGTACGAAATTGGCTATAAATATGCCTTGAATCCCAGAATTTTTACTTACTAAATTTTCTCTTCTTCTTCTTCTGCACAAAATATTCCAGTGTGTTTTACGACCATCGAGTGGTTCGCCGATCACCGGAGTTTTAGGTACCGATACGCTGGTGAGTTAAATCGTTCTATCCTGGGAGGATATATTCCACAACCTCGGGTACTTGAGGGGAATAATTTCCTCAGACACACTGTGTATTCAGTGGGCTCGATTTATTTCTATACTATTTTCAAAATTTATTTTGACGTTTTAGTTCTTCTAACTTTCTGTTTCTGTATTTCAGAAAGTTTACTGTTTAATTTATTTTACAGAAATACAGATTAATAACAATCTTAAGAAAATTATATTTTAATTATATTCTGTATTCTGTTTGTGAAGATTAAAACCTCTGTGTTTTCTACTCCGTCTGAAGTTTATTATTCTGATTTGAAGATATAAAAACTTCATCAAAGTTTTGAAATTCAGAAAAACGATTTGAAGAATATAAAAACTTCATTGTTTTATGTGAAACAGTATATAAAAACTTCGGTTTTTATTTATTATTATACATACTATTTATTGTTAATTATAATATTGTTTACTGTTCTGGTTTTGCCATTGATTGAACTCTTCTGTTGTTGACACTGAGAAATGGAAAATGATAACGGAAATTCTTCTGCGACTGCTGCGGCAACGACGATAGCCTCGTCAAGCCGGACTACTGTTCCGCCGGCAGAAAAGCCGGGGAACTTTTCTGGAGCCAACTTCAAAGGATGGCAGCAAATGGTGTTCTTCTGGCTTACCACACTTGGTATGCAGAAATTCACTAGTGAAGAGCCTCCAGTGCCTGCTGCGGACATGCCGGACAATGAAAGGTTCATGATTGTTGAGGCATGGATGCATGCAGATTTTCTTTGCAAAGGCTATATTTTAAGTGCTTTAGAGGATGACTTGTACAATGTGTACAGTGCGATGAATACTTTGAAAGAATTATGGGACGCACTTGAGAAGAAGTACAAGACAGAAGATGCATGCTTGAAGAAGTTCGTGGTTGCCAAGTTTCTAGACTATAAAATGATAGACAACAAAACTTTGAGAACCCAAGTTCAGGAACTTCAACTTATTTTTCACGACCTTATTGCTGAAGGTATGGTCGTGAATGAAGCCTTTGAAGTGGTTGCAATGATTGAAAAGTTGTCTCCTTCGTGGAGAGAATTCAAGAACTATCTCTGTCACGACCCGAAATTCCACCGTCGGGATCGTGATGGCGTCTAACGTTGAACCCGCTAGACAAGCCAACGTTCTAGTTATTACAACGTATTTCCTTTATTATTTAAGTAGTTACAAGTAAAATATAGTAACGAGTAGAGATAAAGCGCGGAAGAATGAAATATATCAACTTAAGTACATAATTTATCAAAATCCGTAATACAACTCCCAGAAAGTGGTACCATAATTTCACGGACTATCTAAGAATGCTAAAAACAACGGTCTGAATAATCAAATACTACTGTCTCCGAAATACAAAGGAAAGACAGGATAAGGAAATAAGATAGGAGGAGACGCCAAGTCCTGCGGACGCTTGCAGAACTACCTCAGTGTCACATGTGGACTGAAGGATACTCCCTCGATCAATGCCCACTGGGTTCGGTACCGTAATCTACACAACATAAAGAAGTGCAGGTGTAGCATCAGTACAACCGACCCCATGTACTGAGTAAGTGCCGAGCCTAACCTCGGCGAAATAGTGACGCTAGGACACAAAAAATAACAAATACCTGTGCAGTTCTATAATATATATAGCAGGAAAAATGACAGAAAGTAAACAGTTAAGTTCAAAACAGGGAAAACATGGTGGGGAGACAGGGAGAAAACAACTACTGAAAAGACGGGACAAGACCATAATTGAAATATTAAGTAGCAGCAAGAATTAACAACTCTAAACAACTAAGTAAACAGAAACGGCGCGGCATGTCCCCTCGTGCTAAAATGTCATAACACACGGAACGGAATGTCCCCCCGTGCATAAATATCAGTAACACGGCACGGAATGTCCCCTCGTGCATAATAAACAACATCACAGCATGAAATGTCCCCTCGTGCATAAATATCAATAACACGACACGAAACGTCCCCTCATGCATAAATAATCACAACACGACACGGAATGTCCCCTGTGCATAAACAACATAAACATGGCACGGAATGTCCCCTCGTGCATAAACAACATAATCATGGCACGAAATGTCCCTCGTGCATAAATAAGCATAAAACAACAATTGACAGGAAAATCAACAATAAGAAACCTTAAACACACATGAATAGTCAACTAGAGTAATACCGTTCCAGCAAGGGACACATCTATAACAAAACCTACACAGATATATAACTTACTAACATATTACTCAGTCGAACAATTACTCAACAGTACTAACAACTGAGAATTTCCATCAAATGAATAACTACCAAATGATATCAAATCCATAACCACAGTAAAACTTCAATGAAATCACATAATTACTCATATTTGACTCACGGGCATGCTTGACCACAACATATAGGTACTCGTCACCTCACCTATACATTGGACATGGAATAAACACGAAGAAAATAAGACTCAACACCTATTCCCTCAAGTTAAGGTTAGGCCAAATACTTACCTCGACTTCCACGATCAAATCAATCCTCTAGCATCGCTTTTCCTTTTGAAACCGACTCCAAATCAATCGTATCTAGACATAATCGACTCAATAACATCAATAAAGGCTAAACAATTCAATTCCAATGCTTAATTATAGAACATTCTTCCCAAAAACCCAGAATTTGACTCCGGGCCCGCTTGGTCCAAACACGAGATTCAGATCAAAACCCGATCACCATTCACCCACGAGCCCGAATATATAATTTGTTTTGAAATCCGACCCCAAAACGAGGTCAAATTCTCAAATAATCAAAAAGCCCTAACTCTACCCAAATCCCCAAGTTTCTACCATGAAAACCCTAGGATTCTTGATGATAATTGATGAAAAATATTAGAAAGTTGAAGGAAATCAGTTAGTGAACACTTACCTACGAATTGTGAAGAAAATCTCTTGAGAAAATCGCCTTAGGTCCTCTATTTTTATGAAAAAGTGGAAGAAGAAACGTGAAGTTTTTTTTTTTTTTAAAACATCACTGCTCGACTTTCGCACCTGCGGTGCTTGGGTCGCACCTGCGCTATCGCAGGTGCGAGAAAGGGATCGCACCTGCGGAGATGGACAGGCCCATAGGGGGGCCGCACCTGCGTAAGGTTATCCTCTCCTACGAAATCGCTTCTGCGGAGAAGGGTCCGCACCTGCGAGAGGGACCGCACCTGCGGACACAGAGGCACACATGTGGTCTCGCACCTGTGGCCCTTGGGTCGCAGGGGCGGCCACACCAGAACTGGTGCACCAGTAGTGTTTTCTTAAGTTCAAACACCCCGAAAACATACCCGAGCCCTCGGGGCTCCAAACCAAATATGCAAACAACCTCAAAAACATCCTATGGACTTACTCGTGCGATCAAATCGCCAAAATAACATCTCAAACATCGAATTAAACCCCAAAATCAATGAAATTTCTCAGAACTTCTTTAAACATCCAGTTTTGCATTTAAGGTCCGAATCACGTCAAACGGATTCCGTTTCTTACCAAACTTTACAGACAACACATATAAACCATATCGAACCTGTACCGGGATCCGGAACCATAATACGGGTCCGATACCACAGGTTTCACATAGAATTTAATTTTCAAAATCTCTTATATTTTTCAGAAAACAATTTCTTTTAAAAATTCATTTCTCGGACTTGGGACCTCGAAATTCGATTCCGGGCATACGCCCAAGTCCCATATTTTCCTACGGACCCTCCGGGACTGTCAAATCACAGGTCTGAGTCCGTTTACCAAAAATATTGACCAAAGTCAACCTTATTCAAATTTCAATACAAAAATATCAGTTTTATCAGTTTTCACTCAAGGCTTTCCGGCTACATGCCCGGGCTACGCACGCTAATCGAGGTGAGATGGAAGGAGGTTTTCGTGACCTCGGAACACAGATATAGCTAGAAATACACGGGGTGATCTTTTGGGTCATCACAATCTCCACCTCTAAAACAAACGTTCGTCCTCGAACGGACATAAAAAGGTACCTGAATCGTGAAAAAGATGGGGATATCGGATCCGCATATCGGACTCGGACTCCCAAGTAGCTGCCTCAACAGGCTGACCTCTCCACTAAACACGGACCGAAGGATAACTCTTCGATCTCAACTAAAAAATTTGTCGGGCTAATGTAGCTACCGGCTCCTCCCCATAAGTCAAATCCTTGTCCAACTGGACACTGCTGAAGTCTAGCACATGAGATGGATCGACAATATACTTCTGAAGCATAGTACATGAAACACAGGATGCACGACTGATAAACTCGGTGGCAAAGAAAGTCTGTAGGACACCTCTCCTACCTTATCAAGAATCTCAAATGGACCAATTTACCTAGGGCTCAACTTGCCCTTATTTCCGAACATCATCACGCCCTTCATGGGCGACACTCGAAGCAATACTCAGTCACCAACCATGAATGCCAAATCACGAACTCTACAGTCTGCATAACTCTTCTGCCTGGACTGAGCTGTACAAAGTCTATCCTGAATGATCTTCACCTTGTCCAAGGCATCCTGGACTAACTTTGAACCCAACAATCTAGCCTCTCCCGGCTCGAACCACCCAACTAGCGACCGACACCGCCTACCATACAACACCTCATAAAGAGCCATCTGAATTCTCGAATGGTAGTTGTTGTTGTAGGCAAACTCAGCTAAAGGCAAAAATTGGTCCCATGAACCTCCAAAGTCAATGAAACATGCCAGCAACATATCCTCCAAGACTTGAATAGTGCGCTCGGACTGCCCGTCCGTATGAGTATGGAACGCTGTGCTCAACTCAACCCGTGTGCCCAACTCACGCTGAAATACCCTCCAGAAATGGGAGGTAAACTGAGTACCTCGGTCAGAAATAATGGACACGGGCACACCATGCATGAGAACAATCTCCCTGATGTAGATCTTTGCCAACTTCTCCGAAGAATACGAAATTGATACAAGAATGAAGTGTGCTAACTTAGTCAGCCTATCCACGATGACCCACACAACATCCAACATCCTCTGAGTCCGTGGGAGCCCAACTACGAAATCCATGGTAATACGCTCCCACTTCCACTCGGGAACGTCAATCTGCTGCATCAAACCACCGGGTCTCTGGTGTTCGTACTTAACTTGCTGACAATTCAAGCACCGAGATACATATGCCACAATATCTTTCTTCATCCTCTGCCACCAATAATGTTGCCGCAAATCCTGGTACATTTTTGCGGCGCCCAGATGAATGGAAAACCGGGAACTATGGGCCTCCCGCAAGATCAACTCACGAATACCATCAACATCAGGCACACAAATACGACCCTGCATCCTCAAGACTCCATCATCATCAACTGTAACCTGCTTGGCACCTCCGTGTCGGACCGTATCTCTAAGGACACATAAATGACGATCATCATACTGCCGGTCTCGAATACGATCAAACAATGAAGAACGGGCTATAGTATAGGCCAAAACACTACCAGTCTCTAAAACATCCAATCTCATGAATCGATTGGCCAAGGCCTGAACATCTAACGCAAGCGGTTGCTCCCCAACCGGTATATAGGCAAGACTACCCATGCTGGCTGACTTCCGGCTCAAAGCATCGGCCACCACATTGGCCTTTCCTGGATGATAAAGAATGGTGATGTCATAATCCTTCAAAAGCTCTAACCATCTCCTCTGTCTCATATTCAACTCTTTTGCTTGAACAGATACTGCAAACTCTTATGATCTGTGAACACCTCACATGACACACCATACAGATAATGCCTCCAAATCTTCAGCGCATGTACAATGTCCGCTAACTCTAAATCATGAACTGGATAGTTCTTCTCATGAATCTTCAACTGACGAGAAGCATAGGCTATAACCTTGCCATCCTGCATCAATACTGCACCAAGTCCCACCCGTGAAGCATCATAATACACGGTATATGGCCCCGAACCTATGGGCAAAACTAACACTGGTGCCGTGGTCAAGGCTGTCTTGAGCTTCTGAAAGCTCGCCTCACACTTATCAGACCACCTAAATTGGGCACCCTTGTGAGTCAATCTAGTCATTGGGGCTGCAATAGATGAAAAGCCCTCCACAAACCGGCGATAATAACCTGCTAAGCCCAAGAAGCTCCGAATCTTTGTAGCTCAGGTGGGTCTAGGACTATCTCGTACTGCTGAAATCTTCTTGGAATCCACCTGAATACCCTTTGCCAACATCACATGACCTAGAAATGCAATCAAACTCAACCAGAACTCACACTTCAAAAATTTGGCATACAACTGATTGTCCTTCAGAATCCAGAGGACGACTCTAAGGTGCTGCTCATGCTCCTCCCGACTGCGGGAGTATATCAATATATCATCAATGAATACTATAAAAAAACGAATCCAAATAGGGTCTAAACACTCGGTTCATCAAATCCCTAAAAGCAGTGGGGCATTTGTCAACCCAAATGACATCACCAAGAAATCATAATGCTCATACCGAGTGCGAAAGACTGTCTTAGGGACATCAGACGCCCTAATCCTCAACTGATGGTAGACAGATCTCAAGTCTATCTTGGAAAACACTGAGGCACCCTGAAGCTGGTCGAATAAATCATCAATCCTCGGCAAAGGATACTTATTCTTGATAGTAACCTTGTTCAATTGCCGGTGGTCAATACACATTCTCATTGAGCCATCTTTCTTCTTAACAAACAACACTGGGGCACCCCAAAGGGAAACACTAGGCCTAATAAAGCCTTTATCTAGCAAATCTTGTATCTGCTCCTTCAACTCCTTCAGCTTTGGCGGGGCCATACGATATGGCAGGGTAGAAATGGGCTGAGTACCCGGAGCCAAATCAATGCAAAAATCAATATCCCTGTCGGGTGGCATACTCGGCAGGTCAGCAGGGAATACCTGTGGAAACTCGTAAACGATGGGCACAGACTCCATAGAAGGAACCTCGGCACTAGAATCACGAACATAGGCCAAATAAGCCAAACACCCCTTCTCGAACATGCGGCGAGCCTTCATATATGAAATAACTCTACCGGAAGAATGACTAGGAGTCCTTATACATTCCAAATGAGGTACTCCTGGTAAGGACTAGGTCACAGTATTGGCATGACAGTCCAAAATAGCATGGTAGGGAGATAGCCAATCCATCCCTAAGATGACATCGAAATTAACCATATCAATAATCAAGATATCTAATGAGTCTCCAGACCACCAATAACCACTAAGCATGAACGGTAGACTCAATCTACCACAATAGAATCACCCATCGGTGTAGATACATATACAGGGGTACTCAGGGAATCACGCAAAATAATCAGATAAGGAGCAAAATATGAAGACAGATAGGAGAATGTAGACCCCGGATCAAATAAAACCGAAGCATCTCTGCTGCAAACTTAAACCATACCTGTAATAACTGCACCAGAGGCCTCATCCTCAGGTCTGGCGGGAATAGCATAACATCGGAGTTGAGCCCCTCCAACCTGAACATCTCTGGGTTGACCCACTGCGGTATGACCTTTGCCTCTCATAGCCTGTCCTCCACCTCTAACTGTCTGGCCTCCACATCTGGCACATCGACCTCCACCTCTAGTTGGGTGAGGGGGTGGGGGTGCACTTGGCGCGGGGATCATAAAACGGGAACCATGATACTTAGAACCGCCAGAACCTCGGGGGCAAACCTGGAAATGTGCTCCATATCGCTGCAAGTGTAGCAAGATCTCTGTTGCTGCGACTGATGGCCCTGAAACTTTCCCTGTCGACCAGAATAACCATCCTGGAAGCTCTAAAGCGGCGGTGCATTAATAGGAGCTGGTGGTGCACTACGGGATACCTGAAGTGCCAACTGAAATGGTCTAGGAGGATGACCTCTGCCAAAGGAATCTCTGCCTCCAGATGAGGCACCACTAAATCGGCCAAAATGATGAGGCCTCTTGTTAGACCCCTGACCACTGCCCTATGATAAGACCATCTTAATACGCCTGGCCAAATTGGCCGCCTTCTGAAAGAAAATATCAGTACCTGTCTCTCTGGCCATCTGAAGTCTAATAGGCTGAGCTAGCCCCTCAATGAACCTCCTCACCCTCTCTCAATCTGTGGGGAGTATCATGATAGCATGTCGGGCCAAAGTGATAAACCGGGTCTCATACTGGGTGACTGTCATAGAGCCCTGAACTGCCTCCGAAGATCCTCTCTCTGGGTAACTGGTAGAAACTTCTCCAAGAACAACTTGGAGAACTGAGCCCAAGACAACGGCGAAGATCCAACTGGCCTGGTCGACCCCATTGGTCTTCATAATCCCCATGTTCCGAAGTACCTCATAGCAACTGTCTAAGAAATCCTGGGGGTCCTCTAATGGTGCACCAGTGAAAGTAGTAGGAAACAACTTGGTGAACCAATCCATCTCCATAAAGCATAAGCAGACATAGCTGCTCCCTCAACTGCCTGCGCCACAATACCCGACTGAGCTACTCCAGCTGTCTGAGGTGCTAGAGTCTGGAACTAAGTAGCTAACTGCTCTGGTGTGCGGGTGGCAGGAGTCTGAGCCCCTCCCCCAGCCTGAGAGACGGCTAGTGCTGTAGGAAGCAAACCGGCATGAGCCACGCTCTCCATAAGGCCCACTAAGCGGACCAGAGCGTCCTGAAGAACCGGGGTGGCAATGAACCCCTCTGGAACCTGAGATGGTGATAACTAGGGATTTTACCTTGTTTTACACTCTATCTTGCTTAAGTTTTGGATGCAATTGTACACAAAATAGACCCAAAGGCTTACGTGTTGTGCTTGTTGCAGGGTTTATCCAAAAAGGATGACAAATAGTCAAAGACCTGCTCAAAAAAGGAGTGAAACTTGCACAAGTACCAAGAACAACCAAAAGCCAAGTTCAATTGACCACTGTGGACCGCGGTCCACTTTATGCGGTCCGCAGCGGTAAGCTTCAGTGAGTGTTGTCCCAAGGAAAATACCATCGTGGTCCGCGGTCCATTATTCGCGGACCGCGGTGGTGAGATTCAGAGAACCAGATTTTGAAGGCCAAGACCAACGTGGACCGCGGTCAATTTTACGCGGTCAAGAGATTTAGAGACCCAGCATTTGAAGTCTAGAAGACTACCGCAAACCGCGGTCCTTTCTTTGCGGTCCCCGTTTAAGCCACCGCGGTCACGGTCCATTTTATGCGGACCACGGGGGCCAAGTTCAGAGCCCAAATTTGTGAAGCCAAATAGCCTCTTCGCATCCGCGGTCCATTTTGTGCGGTCCGCGGTGACCTTAGGGGCATTTTTGTCCTGAATTTTTGACTGAGTATAAATAGCTTCTTTTGTTATTGTTTAGGTTAAGCTTTGTATCAGACATATTTTGGGAGCTCGTGGGCGTTTTTCTACAGCAAGTTTTTGTAATTTTAGCTAGTTTTCAACATTGAATCCTTCAGTTTTATTTTATAATTCCATTACATGGGTTTTGCTTCATATAATTTTTTGATTTCTTCATTGATTATGAGTAGCTAAACCCATTATCTAGGGTAGTGGTTCAACCCTAGTGTGGGTAATTAATGGGTTCTCTAAATTAGGGCTTAGATGTTTATGGGTGATGGATATTTGGGTTGATTTGTGATTTTATTGTTAAAATTAGTGGTTGCAAACACTAATTGTTATTCCATTGACTTGGGTCCTTCTTGAGAAAGAGGACTTGAGTCTAGAAAATCAACCCAACAAGGAATTGGGACGAAATCATGAGAATTTATAGTCCCAATTAACGGGTTAAACCTCGAGATATGAAATCTTGGCCTTTAAGCAAGAACCCAACGAGACTTTGCATGAGATATGGGAGAGATACTGGGCCATGGTTAAGGAATGTCCAAACAACGACATGACTGAAGTCATGATCCAGCAGACTTTTTACCGAGGGATAAACACTATCAATCAATGTGTCGTCAATCAGTTATCCGGTGCAAACTTCATGAAATTGACTTACCCCGAGGCATGTGAGGTATTAGATGAGATGGCTGACACATCGTTAGCTTGGCAAAATAGATCAAACGTACCTTAGGGTGAAACCGGTGTCAATAGTCTTCACAAAGAACTTCAAGAGTAGGGGCAAGCAATTGTCGAGCTCACAACCACTATGAACCAAATTGAAAAGGCCCAACTTCAAAAATTACAAAGGCCAAAGCAAGTAAATGCCATGGAGGGAGTAAACCAAAGAATACCTCGGGGAAATCCTAAGCAAAGCAACAATGATCAAAGTGACCAAGGACCGAGTAGGTATAGTGAAGAGGAACCATATGATGAACAAGAAGAGGATGTTATGTATCCCAATAACTACCAAAGTCAAGGGAACAATCAAAGCAACAATTAAAATTGGAGCAACCAAGGCAAAAATCAAAGTTGGGGTAATCAAAGACAAAGAAATTGGAGCAATAACAACAAGTCACGAAATTGGGGGAACAACAATAACCAACAATGGGGGAACAACAATGATAATAATTGGAGCGGAGGAAACAACAACAACAATTGGGGTGGTAATGGTAATCGGGGGTCAGGCTCTCAAAGGCCCCCGATGTACCAACAACCAAGCAATCCACCCCCGTACCAATCTCAAGGACAAAGCTCATCAAGCAATGCTATGGGAAGAATTGAACAAATGTTAAGGCAGATGATGGAGCAAAATGCGGACTCCGATGCTCAGTTGGCCTCTCACAACACCTCCATTAGGAAACTTGAAGTACATATGGGCCAAATTTCTCATGCCTTAAACACACACCCAAAGGGTGCACTACCGAGTGATACGGTGGTGAACCCAAGGGTGGGAACAATAATAATACCGGTCACGCCATGGCGGTGACCACGAGAAGTGGAAAAGGTGGTGAAGCAAGTACTTCTAGGCAAAAGCGAATTGTTGATGAAGATGATGAATTTCCCCATGATGAGTTACCAATTGAAATTGAGCAAGTAGTGGAAGATCCAACTTACAATAAGGTGAGAATTGATATCCATGATAATGGGGAAGATTTGCAAAGGGACGTGAACCCGTCTAGGGAACAAGTGATTGATATGCCGGAACCGATGGTCCCACAAGACAAGGCACCATTGCCTAGGCCCACTTCTCCATACCCTCAATGGTTAGCAAAACAAAATCAAGAGACTCAATTCAAGAAGTTTATTGATATGATGAAGAATCTTTCAACAAATGCCCGGGTATGCTAAGTTCATGAGAGACTTAGTCACTAAGAATCGGTCCATGGAGTGTGAAACCATTAAGATAACTCACCAAGTGAGTGCCATAGTACATTAAATGGCACCAAAACTTGAAGACCCGGGAGCTTTTACCATTCCTTGCACAATCGGGAGTGCGGATTTTGCTAAAGCCTTTTGTGACCTTGGAGCGAGTATAAGCTTGATGCCATACTCAGTATTTAAAACATTGGGGATTGGGAAACCTAGGGCAACCTCCATGCATTTGCAAATAGCGGATAGGTCGATGAAGAGGCCCCTAGGGATAATTGATGATGTGTTGGTGCGGGTGGAAAAATTTATTTTGCCCGCGGATTTTGTCATATTGGACTGCGAAGTGGATTATGAGGTCCCCATTATTTTGGGAAGGCCTTTCCTTGCAACGGGGAAGGCTTTAGTTGATGTGGAAGCCAGGGATCTCACTTTCCGAGTGGGCAATGAAAAAGTGGTGTTCCATGTGTGTAAATCAATGAAGCAGCCCAACAGTACAAAAGTATGCTCTTTCATGGACCTCGTCACTGAGGTGATTATTGATGATGCAAGCTCTATGATTCATGTTGATGATCCAGTGGAGGCTGCCTTATTGAACCACGAGGACACCGTGGCAGATGGTTTTCTTGAAAGTACCAATGCCCTTCAAGGAATGGGCTCTTACTTCTATGGTCCCCGAAAGCTATCATTGGACTTGGAGAACCGGAAGACTCCTCCAACATAGCCTTCAATTGAAGAGCCCCCAACTTTGGAGTTGAATCCACTACCCTCCCACCTCAGGTATGA
Source organism: Nicotiana undulata (assembly GCA_005239495.1). Lineage (NCBI taxonomy): Eukaryota > Viridiplantae > Streptophyta > Magnoliopsida > Solanales > Solanaceae > Nicotiana > Nicotiana undulata. The sequence continues at coordinate 32,750 of ML271762.1, read as the reverse complement.
ATATCTTGGTCCCTCTCGCACTTTTCCTGTCATTCTTTCCTCTTGCCTAACCCAATTGCAGGTAGACTCATCTTTAAATGTGCTAAGCAGGAGGAAGAAAGCAATAGGATGGACTCTTGCGGACATTAGGGGAATAAGCCCCGCTTTTTGCATGCACAAAATAATCTTGGAGGATGGAGAAAATCCTTCCGTACAACACCAACAGAGGCTCAATGAGGCAATGCAAGAGGTGGTGAAGAAAGAAATCATTAAATGGCTTGATGCAGGGGTTTGCTACCCAATTTCGGATAGCGCTTGGACCTCTTCGGTCCAATGTGTTCCGAAGAAGGGTGGAATGACAGTGGTCCAAAATGATAAAAATGAACTCATTCCAACAAGAACAGTCACAGTATGGCGGGTGTGTATGGATTACCGCAAGCTCAACATAGTGACCCGCAAGGACCATTCCCCCTTGCCCTTCTTGGATCAAATATTAGATAGGCTTGGGGGTCGGACTTTCTACTACTTTCTGGATGGGTATTCAGGTTATAATCAGATTTTTATTTCCCCAGAGGATCAAGAGAACACCACTTTAATATGTCCTTATGGTACTTTTGCCTTCTCCCGGATGCCTTTCGGTCTTTGCAATGCACCCGCCACTTTTCAACGGTGCATGATGGCGATCTTTATAGATATGGTTGAAGACTTCCTCGAGGTGTTTATGGATGAATTTAGTGTAGTTAGGGATTCCTTCGATGAGTGTTTGAGCAATCTTGACAAAATCCTCGCTCGCTGTGAAGAGACCAACCTAGTGCTAAACTGGAAAAAATGCCACTTTATGGTGGAAGAAGGAATATTGTTGGGTCACAAAATCTCGAGGAATGGTATTGAAGTGGACAAAGCAAAAATTGAAGTTATTTCTAAGTTTCCACCTCCAACTTCAGTTAAGGGAGTCCGGAGCTTCCTTGGGCACGCCGGGTTCTCTAAGGTGGTCAATCCTTTGTGCAAATTATTAGAGAAAGATGCCAAATTTCATTTTGATGAGAATTGAATGAGTGCTTTTGAATTGTTGAAGCACAAGCTCAACACAACTCCTATTATCACCGTGCCCGATTGGAGCTCTCCTTTTGAGCTTATGTGCGATTCTAGTGATGTGGCTGTGGGAGCGGTGTTGGGCCAGAGGGTGAACAAAATCTTTCATCCTATCTATTATGCTAGAAAAACGATGAACTCAGCCCAAATGAATTACACTGTCACGGAGAAGGAGTTATTGGAAATAGTCTTTGCGATGGAGAAATTTCGTCCTTATCTCATGGGTGCCAAGGTCATAGTTCACACTGACCATGCGACACTCCGGTATCTCATGACCAAAAAGGACTCCAAAGCGAGACTCATGTGATGGGTGTTGTTACTTCAAGAGTTTGACTTGGAGATTATTGATCGAAAAGGAAGTGAAAACCAAGTGGCCAACCATCTCTCTCGATTGGAGGAACAAGGTCGACCTTGTGATGAGCTTGAGATTAATGACAGTTTCCCCGATAAAAAACTTCTTTCTATGTCAATGCAACAAATGCCATGGTTCGCGGACATTGCTAACTATCTTGTCTTTGGTGTTGTTCCTTTTGAGCTCTCTTCTAACCAAAGGAAGAAGCTTAGGAGGTATGGCATGGATTTCTATAAGGATGAACCATACTTAGTCAAGATTTGCACTGACGGGGTCATCCGGCGATGTGTGGCCGAAGAGGAACAAGGGTCGATTCTTGAGTCTTGCCACTCCTCACCTTATGGTGGTCATCATGGAGGGGCAAGGACCGCTTCAATAGTGCTAAGTTGTGGTTTCTTTTGGCCTACCTTATACAAAGATGCTAGTGAGTTGGTGAAGCGATGTGATGAATGCCAACGAATGGGTGGCATATCCAAGAGAGATGATATGCCTCTTAATACTATCCTAGAGGTGGATGTTTTTGATGTATGGGGTATTGACTTTATGGGGACATTTTTGAGCTCTTGTGGAAACACTTCCATACTCGTGGCGGTGGACTACGTTTCAAAATGGGTTGAGGTCGTGGCTTTGCCCAATAATGAGGCCCAGAGTGTGGTTGGTTTGTTGAAGAAGCATATTTTCACAAGATTTGGGACACCCCGTGCAATCATCAGTGACGGGGGGTCTCACTTTTGCAATAGGGACTTTGATTCTTTGCTATCGAAGTATGGAGTCAATCACAAGGTGTCTACTCCGTACCATCCTCAAGCAAGTGGCCAAGTGGAAGTGTCCAATCGTGAAATCAAGAATATATTGGCCAAGACAGTGAATGCTAACCGGACTGATTAGCCCCGGAAGCTTGATGATGCTCTTCGAGCCTACCGGACCGCTTTCAAGACCCTAATCGGTATGTCACCTTACCGGTTGGTGTATGGCAAGGCTTTTCGTCTTCCGGTGGAGTTGGAGCACAAGGCACTTTGGGCTTTGAAAAAGTTGAATTTGGATTGGGACACAGTTGCTAATCTCAGAGTTGATCAGTTGAATGAGCTAGATGAGTACAGATTTCATGCTTACACATGAAGTACCTTCATGACAAGTATGCCAAAGAACAGGAATTCAAGGTGGGAGACTTGGTGCTCCTTTTCAATTCTAGACTCCGTCTCTTTTCGGGAACACTCAAGTCAAAATGGAGTGGCCCGTTTGAAGTTGTATTGGTTACTCCCTTTGGTGCTCTCGATCTCAAGAAAAAAAATGGGGAGATTTTCCGAGTGAATGGGCACCGGTGCAAGCACTACCTTGGGAAATTTTAAGATAGCCACGTGGTGGCTTTGATGAAGCTCAATTGAACATGGTAACATGCGTTGTGCCGCGATGTTAAATTAGGCGCTTCTTGGGAGGCAACCCATATGTCTTTATTTTTGTTTCTTTGATTTTCTTGGTAGTATAGGACTCATTTTTGGACTAACTGGTGTTGGGATGTTGTAGGATTATTTTGATGCAGGGCAAAAAGCTAAGTATAGAAATTCCATCTCTCTGAAGTTTGCAATGTGGACTGCGGTTGATTCTATGCGGTTCGCGGAGCTTGCATGTCCAAAAAGTCAGCCTTTAAAGTTGACACCGCGGCCGTGGTACCCTTTTTCGCGGACCACGGTGAACCACTACAGCCGCGGTTGATATTTTGCGGACTGCGGTGGCCAAACACCAAGTTGCCCAGTAAGCTGAAGGACCGCGGACTCTATAAATAGGGTCTCAGGGCTTCATTTTACACTTTACGCACTTTGACTCTCCACTGTTAAATTTTACCTGTGCATCAATATTCATACTTTCAAGTGTTCATTTCATTCATCTAATCTTCATCCCACATCTAGTAAGTGTAATTTTGATTCCATAACTTCTTAATTTTATTATTTCCTTGTTTATTTGGCAGATTTTCTTCTCTTTTTCTCCCTTTTTCCTTATTTAAGTTATTAACCATGTTAGGGTTTGTCCATAATGCTAAATTTAGACCCTTTGTAGTTAATTTCACTAATTAAAAACCTAGGGTTTCAACAATTTGTTCATTTGAACTCATAGTAACAGTAAAAATTGGAACCCTAGTTTTGCAATGAGTGCGGTCCGCAGTGCTTTTACGCGGACCGCGGTGCTTTAAAGGTTACAAATCTCATTAGATGATCGTGGACTGTGGTGCCTTTTTATGTTGTCTGCGGTGGGCCAATGCGGACCGCGGTCATTTTTACGAGGTCCGCGGTGCTTAACTTTAGAGAAGTGGGTAGTCTGAACCCCACTTCTCTGTGAACCGTGATCGTCTATTTGTGGTCCGCGATGCCTGAGTACGGACCGCGATCGGTTTTACGCGGTCCGCGTGTCCTGCTTCACAGAGGTTGGTAGTCTAATCCCACTGCGGTCCGCGGTCCCAGCTTCTGCAACTCAGTTCTCTGTATCTAATTCTTCTTTTTTCTCCAATCTATGCACTGCTGGATACTAACAAGCTTTAAATGAATCTGACTTGCAGATTATGGTCCAATCAAGAAGAGGTGGTCGAAAACCAAGTGGCAAGGGAGAGTCTTCCCGGGGGCAAAATCCAAGGGACAATCAAACTGGCCCCCAAAGTCCGATAAGCTATGAAAGAGACAAGAAAAGCAATTTGGGCCATGGATAGAGCTGCTTCCCAATCGGGAAGTGAGTATGTGCCCTCCGGAGGAGAGTATTAAGAATCCATACAAGAGAACTACCCAGACTTTCCGGAGAGGTTTAGGTTGACCAATGAGCCCTCTGACTCTCCCCTTGCCCAAGCATCAACCCCTTCTGAGTCATATGAAGGCTTAGATGCAGGGAGTGATCATGAAGACTCCACCTCACCCACAGCTTTCCTGTCAGATGAACACTCCGGCGATGAAGAACCAGAAGATGAACCCCAAACAGGGGGTGAACCCCAAGTTGGGGGAGTGGAGTGAACAAGGAAGCCTGAAGCTTGGCAAGACAGATTTGTGAGTAAGCCGGCCTTTCATAGATTCCGATAATGGTGGCCGGAGAGGAAAGTGATACCGTAGCGCAGGTTCATCATCAAGGATCTATTTCCACTCAACCCCAATGTGAGAAGACAATTTAGGGAGAGAAAGGGTTGGGATTACTTCACTTGCTTTTTTTCGGATGCCAATGAACACCTTGTCAAGGAGTTTTACACAAACCTGGCTTATCTGAAAAAGGACTCCAGGGCAACCAAGGTGAGAAATCTGACTGTGCCTTTTGATGGGGCTGCATTGAACACATATCTGGAATTTGATGATGAAGATGAGACAAAGTACTTAGAGAAGTTGAATGCGGGAGATGAGGCCCGTCATTGGTTAGCGGAGCACTTAGCCATCCTAGGTGAAACCTCTGACTGGTTGCAAGCAGGGAAGGTGATTCTCCAGAGAACACTGAACTTTGAGGCAAAACGGTGGGAAACATTTGTGTGTAGCAGGCTAGACCCCACCTTCCATGAAAATTCTATTCCTCTCAGGCGGGCTGTATTGATTGCTTCTATCATGGCAAGATACCCGATCAATGTTGGGAATGTTATGTCAAGTGTTATTACTCGGGTAGTGAATGAAAATGATAGAGCCTACCCCTTCCCAAACTTCCTAACCATGTACTTTCAAGATCAAGGAGCAGACAAGAGGAAGTTTGACGTGAAGGTGAATCCCAAAGCTCCGTTCTCTTGGTACAACCTTCGGAGTGATGACAACCCAAACGGCAAGAAATTCAAAGGTAAATCCATTGCCCAATGGCCAATCTGAAGATCCAGTGGTTGTAGTGGAATCTTCTCAGCCATCCCTGACATTGCTCCAGGTCCCTCCACTACAGCAACCCCAGGCATTCTTGCATCACGGGCATATTCTCTGACTGCCCACAGACTGAGCTAGTCCTTTGCCAGTATCAACAACTGGATGCAGGCAGCTACTTCTAAGTTGTCTGTACTTTCTTGGTCTGTGGCAGCCCAGGCTACACCCCCTCCACCACAGGTACCCCAGTCCATTGCGGATACTCTCAAGGAACTTCTGGCCAACCAGAAAAAAATCCTTAGCAACCAGAAGTTGATCCTGGAAGCTGTGGATTCTCATGGGAAAGCACTGAAGGGTCTTGAAAAGGATACCAAGAAGCTAAAGAAGACCCGTGCATCCAAGGAGTCAGTGAAGGAGCTGAGGAAGGAGCTCGATAAGCTTAATGAGGACCACCTGCCACTAGACTTGCTGCTTCAGGACCCTGTTGCCCAGCCCGAGCTAGAGCCAGAGAGAGAGAGGCCATCAAAGAAGAGGAGAGTGTTGCCCCATACAAATGGTATTGTGATAGATTTGGTAGACCCGCCAGTGCAGGCCCAGGCTACAGAGGAGGTTCAGGTCCAGATCCACTCGGAGACACAGGGTTCTGGGGACCAGTCACATGTTCCCACACAGTCCACAGACCCCGGGACCCACACTGAGGATCCCACACAGACAGAAGGTCTATAGGGAGTTTCTCTTTACTCTCTTTCTCCTTATTTTTGTGAAGCTTATTTTGCTAGTTAGCTTTGAGGACAATGCTAGCTTTCAGTTGGCGGAGTGGCCCTATTTTTGTTGATTTGGATGACTGTATAATTCAAATACTAGTTTTTATTTTATTATGCTCTCTTTTGACTATGCTATGTACATAAGTTTAGTATTCTAGTACTTTTCGTATTTTTCACTTTTGGTCTGTATATAACGTTACTTTCTAATGTATATATGCATCCCTCCCTTATGTATATTCGACTAAATCCCCTCTTGTACATATTCATTCTACTTTACGCATTTTTACTTTCCGCATTTTTCCTTTTTGTAGCTTCTTATTTTATTTTCGTAGCTTCTTGTTTTGAATTTTTCGCGTGCAATAAGCCTTTGGTTTTCTTAATGCCATGGTTCTTTCTAAAGGTGGAATTTGTGTGAACCGGGTGGCTCTTCCCGAGGATGGATGGTGTGGCAACCTTCTTAGGGGTTTGAGTATGTTTTTCTTTTTGCTTTTGGTAAATAATAGCTAGTGAATAGAGGTGCCTCAAGCAAAGCTTCACTTGGGCCTAGCACATTTGCCGTTGATCCTATGGTCAAAAATAAATCGTTGTATTTAGGATGGTGAAAGTGGTGACCTTGAGACTCTTGTGTTGACCGATAATCATCAAATGGTTTTTCGGGACCATTGTGTTGCTCAAATAATAACTGAGGTCGTTGTGGGCCCTCGACTCTGTTTCTTTAGAAATCCCATAGCATGAGTGGTGAGAGTTTGAATTGCAAGTCCAAGCCCGGTGCCATTAGTCTAGAACTTGCCTTGAATGTTTGTCTAGGCGAAATCATAAGTGAAGTTTGACTTAATAGGTGATTATAGGCTCTCCTTGATCCGAATAGTGACTTGAACATTTCCATAGCCTACCAATGACAATTTCCCTAGTCAACCATTTTGAGCCTTAGACCTTTTTCTTTCAAAAACCATAATACAAGCCTATACCCATTTTGACCTTCTCTTGGCACCCAATCTTTCCTTAGCACAAGGCAAAAACATAAGTTTGGGGGAGAGACGAGGAATGCAACAAAGTGAAAAGAAGGTAAGAAATAAAGAAAAGGAAAGACAATGAAAAAGAAAGAAAAGAAAAAAAACAGAAAGCCAAAAAGAATGAACAAAGTAGAAGAAATAAAGGGAATCAAAGAAAGAAAAGAGATTAAAGGTGTGGAATGCTTGAAAAGAAAAAAATTGTTTGAAATGAACAAAAAGGTGTGACAGTATGTCTCTCCAACCTCTCAGAAAAAGCTAATTGACTCAAGAAGTAAAGAGAATATGAAACAAATGAAGTTCTTAAGGGAAGATAGAACTCACCTTGACCAAATATTTCCTACCTTTAACCAAAAGCCTTCATCATTTACCCGCAAAAGTCCTATATGATCTTGAGTTGAATGAAGCTTACATTAGTGGTGACTCACATAAGGGGCAAGCCTATGGTACTTTGAGACAGACTTGAGTCTTATCTTTGAGAGAGATGAGTGAACTCCCATTATTCTAGTTCGGAGTGTTACAATCTTAAGGTGAGGTTTTCTTAGGGAGAGATGAGGAGTATGAGTTTGGGTTCCACAATGATCAAAGTAACAGTAAGAGTTTCGTTGATGATTCGAGTCAACTCTTGATGCTCTTGTGTCGCACTTAAATCCATGGTTTTAAAAGAGTCAAATGTTGTTAATGATTCATTTGCATTGAGGGAAATTGTTGGTCCCAATTGATGCTAGAAGATGTTACCTTAGAACAGCTGAATTTTCTTGGAATTACTCAAAAAGGGGTGGGGATTATTTTGTTTTCTTGAGGACAATCAAAAGCTTAAGTTTGGGGGAGTTGATAACTAGGGATTTTACCTTGATTTACACTATATCTTGCTTAAGTTTTGGATGCAATTGTACACAAAATAGTCCCAAAGGCTTACGTGTTGTGCTTGTTGCAAGGTTTAGCCAAAAAGAATGACAAATAGTCAAAGACCTGCTCAAAAAAAGAGTGAAATTTGCACAAGTACCAAGAACAACCAAAAGCCAAGTTCAATTGACCACCACGAACCGCGGTCCACTTTATGTCGTCCGTAGCGGTAAGGTTCAGATAGTGTTGTCCCAAGGCAAATACCATCGCGGGTCGCGGGCCATTATCTGCGGACCGTAGTGGTGAGATTCAGAGAAACAGATTTTGAAGGCTAAGACCAACGCGGACCGCGGTCCATTTTACGCGGTCCGCTGTCAAGAGATTCAGAGACCCTACATTTGAAGTCTAGAAGACTACCGCGGAACGCGGTCCTTTCTTCGCGGTCCGCGTTGAAGCCACCGCGACCGTGGTCCATTTTATGCGGACCACGGTGGCCAAGTTCAGAGCCCAAATTTGTGAAGCCAAATAGCCTCACCACGGCTGTTGTCCATTTTGTGCGGTCCGCGGTGACCCTGCAGGGGCATTTTTGGCTGAAATTTTTGGCTAAGTATAAATAGCTTCTTTTGTTATTTTTTAGGTTAAGCTTTGTATCAGACATATTTTGGGAGCTTGTGGGCGTTTTTCTACAGCAAGTTTTTGTAATTTTAGCTAGTTTTCATTTGAATCCTTCAGTTTTATTTTATAATTCCATTACATGGGTTTTGCTTCATCTAATTCTTTGATTTCTTTATTGATTATGAGTAGCTAAACCCATTAGCTACGGTTGTGGCTCAACCCTAGTGTGGGTAGTTAATGGATTCTTTAAAGTAGGGCTTAGATGTTTATGGGTTATGGATATTTGGGTTGATTTGTGATTTTATTGTTAAAATTAGTGGTTGCAAACACTAATTGGTGTTCAATTGACTTGGATCCTTCTTGAGAAAGAGGACTTGAGTCTAGAAAATTAACTCAACAAGGAACTGGGACGAAATCATGAGAATTGATAGTCCCAATTAATGGGTTAAACCTCGAGAGAGTAAAACCCTATTTGAGCCTAAATTGCTTGTGCAAATTCGATACCCAATTGACCTTGAGAAAGGCAATTAGGGCAATACCACTCAAACTACCGAGAGGTATAGAGTGGGTAACGTTGGGCATTGGTTATATCATAATTCCCTGAACAACATCTTTGCTTTAGAAATTAGAACCCGCTGATTACGCGCCTAGGTAAAAGTCATAACCCTAGTGCCTTTATCTAATTAGAAAACAACCCAAAAAGACAATAGTTAGCTTAATTGCAACTATAGTAACCTAAATCATAGTTATAATACAAAACCCAAAATTATGAGAAGTGTAATCAAGAAAATGAAACACTATTAGATTACGTAGAAGCTCGATTCCAAATCATAACTCTCTGAGGAATCGATCCCGACCTTTCGGGTAAAAGCTACACGGACCCTCATCTTCCTACTCTAATAGTAGTGTGGGTGAGAGCCGATCATCTGGTCCGACCGGCACCGTCTGAGCACGAACCTCATATGCTGCTCTTGACTGAGCCCTGCCCCTGCCTCGGCCTCTAGCATAGCCTCGGCCTCGTCCTCGGCCCCTAGTAGGAGCTGCAACTGGAGGATCGGGCTGCTGATCGGTAGATGAGGAAGCACGCGTTCTCGCCATCTGTGAGAGAGTAGAATAGAAACTCAATTAGCATTTAGAAGTCAAATCGCACAACAAATAAGAATAGATGTGAAGTTGTTCCTAACTATGCAGCCTCTAGGGGATAAGTACATACGTCTCCGTACCGATCCCTCAGACTCTACCAAGTTTGCCCGTGAATTGTGAGACATAAGCAACCTAGTGCTCTGATACCAACTTGTCACGACCCGAAATCCCACCGTCGGGATCGTGATGGCTTCTAACATTGAACCCGTTATTTCCTTTATTATTTAAGTAGTTACAAGTGAAATACAGTAACAAGAAGAGATAAAGCGCGGAAGAATGAAATATATCAACTTAAGTTCATAATTTATCCAAATCCGTAATACAACTCCCAGAAAGCGGTACCACAATTTCATGGACTATCTAAGAATACTAAAAACAACGGTCTGAATAACCAAATACTAATATCTCCGAAATACAAAGGAAAGACAGGATAAGGAAATAAGATAGGAGGAGACGCCAAGGCCTGCGGACGCCTCCAGGACTACCTCAGTGTCGTATGTGGAATGAAGGATACTCCCTCGGTCAATGCCCAATGGGTCCGGTACCGTAATCTGCACAACATAAAGAAGTGCAGGTGTAGCATCAGTACAACTGACTCCATGTACTGAGTAAGTGCCGAGCCTAACCTCGACGAAGTAGTGATGAGGCTAGGACACGACAAATAACAAATAATGTGCAGTTCTATAATATATAGCAGGAAAAATGACAGAAAGTAACAGTTAAGTTCAAAACAGGGAAAACATGCTGGGGAGATAGGGGGAAACAACTACTGAAAAGACGGGGCAAGACCATAATTGAAATATTAAGTAGCAGCAAGAATTAACAGCTCTGAACAATTAAGTAAACAGAAATGGCACGGCATGTCCCCTCGTGCTAAAATGTCATAACACACGGCACAGAATGTCCCCTCGTGAATAAATATCAGTAACACGGCACGGAATGTCCCCTTGTGCATAAATAATAAACATCACGGCACAAAATGTCCCCTCGTGCATAAATAATCACAACACGGCACGGAATGTCCCCTCGTGCATAATAAACAACATCACGGCACGGAATGTCCCCTCGTGCATACATACCAATAACACGACACGGAATGTCCCCTCGTGCATAAATAATCACAACACGGCACGGAATGTCCCCTCGTGCATAATAAACAACATCACGGCACGGAATGTCCCCTCGTGCATACATACCAATAACACGACACGGAATGTCCCCTCGTGCATAAATAATCACAACACGTCACGAAATGTCCCCTCGTGCATAAACAAAATAAACATGGCACAGAATGTCCCCTCGTGCATAAACAACATAAACATGGCACGGAATGTCCCCTTGTGCATAAATAAGCATAAAACAACAATTGACAGGAATATCAACAATAAGAAACCTTAAACACACATGAATAGTCAACAAGAGTAATACCGTCCCGGCAAGGGACATAACTATAACCAAACCTACACAGATATATAACTTACCAACATATTTCTCAGCCGAACAATTACTCAATAGTACTCACAACTGAGAATTTCAATCAAATGAATAACTACCAAATGATATCAAATCCATAACCACAGTAAACTTCAATGAAATCACATAATTACTCATATTCGACTCACGGGCATGCTTGACCTCAACATATAGGTACTCGTCATCTCACGTATACATTGGACATGGAATAAACACGTAGAAAATAAGACTCAACACCTATTCCCTCAAGCTAAGGTTAGGCCAAACACTTATCTTGACTTCAACGATCAAATCAATCCTCTAGCACCGCTTTTCCTTTTGAACCCGACTCCAAATCAATCATATCTAGACATAATCGACTCAATAACATCAATAAAGGCTAAACAATTCAATTCCAATGCTTAATTATAGATTTCCCAACATTCTTCACAAAAACCCAGAATTTGACCCTGGGCCCGCTTGGTCCAATCACGAGGTTCAGACCAAAACCCGATCAAGCATTCACCCACGAGCTTGAATATATAATTTGTTTTGAAATCCGATCCCAAAACGAGGTCAAATTCCCAAAATAACCAAAAAGCCCTAGCTCTACCCAAATCCCCAAATTTCTACCCTGAAAACCCTAGGATTCTTGATGATAATTGATGAAAAACATTAGAAAGTTGAAGGAAATCAGTTAGTGAACACTTACCTACGAATTGAGAAGAAAATCTCTTGAGAAAATCTCCCTAGGTCCTCTATATTTATGAAAAAGTGGAAGAAGAAACGTTTGAAGTTTTTTTTTTAAACATCACTGCTCGATTTTCGCACCTGCGATGCTTGGGTCACACCTGCCCTATCGCAGGTGCGAGAAAGGGATCGCACCTGCGGAGATGGACAGGCCCATAGGGGGGCCGCACCTGCGGAAGGTTATTCGCACCTGCGGAAGGTTATCCGCTCCTGCGAAATCGCTTCTGCAGAGAAGGGTCCGCATCTGCGAGAGGGACCGCACCTGCGTGCACAGAGGCGCACCTGCGACCTTAGGCTCACAGGTGCGGGCATACCAGAACTGGTGCACCAGCAGTGTTTTCTTAAGTTCAAACACCCCGAAAACACACCGGAGCCCTCGAGGCTCCAAACCAAATATGCACACAACCTCAAAAACATCCTACGGACTTACTCGTGCGATCAAATCGCCAAATAACATCTCAAACATCGAATTAAACCCCAAAATCAATGAAATTTCTCAAAACTTCTTTAAACATCCAATTTTGCATTTAAGGTCTGAATCACGTCAAACAGATTCCGTTTCTTACCAAACTTTACAGACAACACATATAAACCATATCGAACCTGTATCGGGATCCGGAACCATAATACGGGCTCGATACCACAGGTTTCACATAGAATTTTATTTCAAAATCTCTTATATTCTTTAGAAAACAATTTCTTTTACAAATTCATTTCTCAAACTTGGACCTTGGAATTCGATTTTGGGCATACGCCCAAGTCCCATATTGTCCTACGGTCAAATCACGGGTCCGGGTCCGTTTACCAAAAATGTTGAACAAAGTCAACCTTATTCAAATTTCAATACAAAAACATCATTGTTATCAGTTTTCACACCAAGGCTTCCCAGCTACACGCCCGGGCTATGCACGTAAATCGAGGTGATATAGAAGGAGGTTTTCGTGACCTCGGAACACAGATATAGCTAGAAATACACGGGGTGATCTTTTAGGTCATCACAATCTCAAGCACAAGCGCAAAGAAATGAAGTTGGAAGATCTTTTGATTCGTCTCAAGATTGAGGAAGACAACAAAACAGCCGAGAAGAGGTCTCGTGGAAATTCAACGATCATGGGAGCTAATATCGGTGAGGAGACTGCTCCAAAAAGTAAGAAGAGGAAGAGATCTTCTGGACAGACTAAGGAGCAGAACAAAAAGAAATTCAAGGGCAACTGCCACAGCTGTGGAAGAGTTGGTCACAAAGCCCCTGATTGTCGTCTCCCGAAAAAGGATAAGAAGAAGGGAAAGGCCAACATAGTGGAGAAGAATGATGACATTGATGATCTTTGTGCAATACTTTCGGAATGCAACTTAGTTAGAAATCCAAATGAGTGGTGGATTGACTCCGGAGCCACTCGACATGTTTGTGCTGTCAAAGAAGAATTTGCGACTTACTCTACTGTTGGTCCCGAAGAAGATATTTCCATGGGAAATAACTCAACATCCAAGATTGAAGGTTATGGGAAGATATTCCTAAAGATGACTTTCGGCAAGGTGTTAACGCTCAACAACGTTCTTTATGTTCCTACTATTAGGAAGAATTTAGTTTCTACTTCTTTACTTGTGAAGAATGGATTCAAATGTGTATTTGTTTCTGATAAAGTTGTTTTAAGCAAGAATGAAATGTATGTTGGAAAAGGCTACCTCACAGAGGGTCTTTTCAAACTAAATGTAATGGTTGTTGACAGTATGAATAAAATTTCAGCTTCTTCTTATTTGTTAGAGTCAAATGATTTATGGCATATTCGTTTAGGACATGTCAATTATAAAACCTTGCGGAAGTTAATAAATTTAGAAGCATTGCCTAAATTCGAGTGTAATAAATCGAAATGTCAAATATGTGTTGAATCTAAGTTTGTAAAACATCCTTATAAGTCTGTTAAAAGGAATTCAAATCCTTTAGACTTAATTCATACTGACATTTGCGATATGAAGTCGACACCATCTCGAAGTGGAAAAAAGTATTTTATTACTTTTATTGACGATTGCACTCGGTATTGTTATGTTTATTTGCTTAATAGTAAGGATGAAGCAATTGAAGCATTTAAGCAATACAAGAATGAAGTGGAGAATCAATTGAATAAAAAGATCAAAATGATTAGAAGTGATAGAGGTGGAGAATATGAATCTCCGTTTGCAGAAATATGTTCGGAATATGGAATTATCCATCAAACTACTTCACCTTACACACCTCAATCCAACGGAGTTGCGGAAAGGAAAAACCGGACATTAAAGGAAATAATGAATTCTTTATTAATAAGTTCCGGATTACCGCAGAGTTTGTAGGGGGAAGCTATCCTTACAGCTAACTGAATACTCAATAGAGTACCCCACAGCAAAACACAATCTATTCAATATGAAAAATGGAAAGGAAGAAAACCCAACTTGAAATATTTCAAAGTGTGGGGGTGTCTAGCAAAGGTACAAGTTCATTTACCTAAAAGGGTTAAAATCGGACCAAAAACAGTAGATTGTGTTTTCATTTGATATGCTAGAAACAGTAAAGCATGTCGGTTTTTGGTCCATAAATTTGATAATCCCGAGATTCATGTTAATACGGTAATGGAATCAGATAATGTTGAATTCTTTGAAAGCATTTATCCGTATAAAACTGAATGCGAGTTGTTAAGTGAAAGACTTAAACGACCTCAGGAAGAACCAATGGAAAATACTTCAAGTATAGAAGATCCAAGGTGTAGCAAACGTCAAAGAACATTTACTTCCTTTGGACCAGATTTTGTGACATTTTTGCTTGAAAATGAACCTCAAACTTTTAAAGTAGCTATGTCGTCTTCTGATTCAGCATTTTGGAAAGAGGCAGTCAATAGTGAGATTCAATCAATTTTGGATAACCATAGGAATTGGTTGATCTTCCTCCTGGAAATAAGTCTTTAGGTTCGAAATGGATCTTTAAACGGAAAATGAAAGTTGATGCCACTATTGACAAATATAAGGCAAGACTTGTTGTCAAAGGTTATAGACAAAAGGAAGGCCTTGATTACTTTGACACTTATTCGTCAGTAACGAGAATAACATCTATTAGGATGTTAGTGGCATTAGCGGTCGTGTATGGTCTTGAAATCCATCAAATGGATGTTAACACAGCTTTCTTAAATGGAGAATTGGAGGAAGAGATTTACATGGAACAACCTGAGGGTTTTGTGGTTCCTGGTAAAGAAAAGAAAGTGTGCAAAATTGTTAAGTCACTTTATGGACTTAAACAAGCACCCAAACAATGGCATGCCAAATTTGACAAAACAATGTTGGCATGTGGGTTTAAAATTAACGAGTGCGGCAAATGTGTTTACATTAAAAACACTCCAGGTCATGAAGTCATTGTTTGTTTATATGTTGATGAGATGTTGATAATGAGCAAAAGTATGGCAGATATAAATGCTACAAAGCGCATGTTGGCTAGAAAATTCGACATGAAAGACTTAGGAGTTGCTGATGTGATCTTAGGAATCAGTATTCACAAGACTCCACAAGGTCTAGCATTATCACAATCTCACTACATAGAAAAAGTACTTGACAAGTTCAAGTATTTGGATTTCAAAATTGCCAAGACTCCAATTGACGTGAGTTATGCACTTCAAAAGAATGAAAGTGAAAGTGACTCACAACTGGACTATGCAAGAGTATTGGGAAGTTTGATATATATCATGATTGTACACAATCGGATATAGCATGTGCTATTAGCAAACTGAGTCGGTTTACAAGTAATCCCAATCATATACATTGGATGGCAATGAAACGAGTTTTGGGGTATCTGAAACATACCCAAAATTATGAGTTGCATTATAACAAATATCCCTCCGTGGTCGAGGGATATAGTGATGCAAATTGGATCACCGGATCATCTTAAGTTAAATCCACGAGTGGATATGTTTTCATAATTGGAGGTGGAGCAGTGTCTTGGAAATCATCCAAACAAACGTGCATCACCTGTTCTACAATGGAATCTGAATTCATAGCTTTAGATAAGGCCGGTGAAGAAGCTGAATGGCTCCGGAATTTCTTGGAAGATATTCCATTTTGGCCCAAACCTTTGGCACCTATTTGCATACATTGTGATAGTCAAGCGGCAATAGGCAGGGCAGAGAGCGTAATGTATAACGGAAAATCTCATCATATACGACGGACACATAATACCGTTAGACAACTACTCTCTAGTGGTGTTATCACAATTCACTACGTAAAGTCAAGAGATAACATGTCGGATCCACTTACAAAAGGACTATCTAGAGAGGCAGTTGAAAGATCATCAAAGGGAATGGGGTTAAGGCCTAGGACAAGTCATCATGGCGGTAACTCTACCTAGCAGACTGGAGATCCCAAGATCTAGGTTCAAAGAGATCAAACAAAGTTATGAATGACGGTTCAACATTATCAAATAACTCAACCCATTCTCGTGATGAAGACAATGTTCAAAATCAAGGTAAAACATTAAGGCTTTTTGATGAGTCAATAAAGCTTAAAGCTTTTTAATGATTTGCTAAGTCTGGCAGGATATGACCAGATAGTGTGTCTTTAGGATTACACATTTAGGAATCACCTATGTGAGTGTGAAGTGTAAGCCGCTTCAAGGGGAATGAAAGTAAAGGCCCATTCTCTAAGCACTCATGAAACCAGGCGGTGTTCATGGCTGAAACGAACACAACCGTGAGAACCATAGATGGTTAAGGATTGATTGTGTGACTTATGTTGTCTAGGTATACAACAAAGCTCGACGGTTCAAAGATATCAAATCTACCGATTGACCGAGTATATCCGATATAAGTTCACTACGGAAAGTTCAAAGGGAAACCTACTTATCCAGATGCAATTAATTCTTGCATGTAAAACACACACACGTCCGTGCATTCCTTTATTTTATAGCCATTCCCCATTCATGTGGGGGATTGTTGGTCTTTAAGCTTAGTGTAGCTTAATTTTAAGCTTAGTGTAGCTTAATTTTAAGCTTAGTGTATCTTAATTTTAAGCTTGGTGTAGCTTAAAGAGAGTGAATGGATAATGGTGGGAAAAGAAATGGAGGGAAGTGAAATTTTGAATTAGTGCACTTTGTCCCTCATTGGAAGAAGGAAAGAAAATCTATGTGTATATATAGAGAAGCTCTTCTTCTAGCTCTTAAAGAGTAGAGAAGAAGGCAAGCATCGCGCCATCGTCGTCGTCGCTCGCTCGGCTCGGCTTCGGCTTCGGATTCGCTCAAAGATCGATTGATTGATTAATCTTTTTCGACAAAATTCTTTCAAATTATTTAATTAATTAATCATCTTTGGCTTCGGCTTCGGATTCAGATTCAGATTTGAATTTGGATTTGGATTTGGTCAAAATCGATTGATTGATTAATCTTTTTGGAAAAAATTCCTTTCAGATTATTTAATTAATTTATTAAATTAATTAACAAAAAATTCAAATCCGGAATGACCCGCGATCCAGTCCGGTCCGGCCCGTTTTTCTTTTTCGGATTATTTTAAATCCGTTTTTAATTTTCCCGCAATATTCACACATGTTCAAACAGCTATGGCTGTTCTGAAAGGATTCACACTTGTTCCAACAGCTATGGCTTTTATGAAAGGTTGCAAAACCTGTTCAGAAACAGTACGAAATTGGCTATAAATATGCCTTGAATCCCAGAATTTTTACTTACTAAATTTTCTGATCTTCTTCTTCTTCTTTTGCACAGAATATTCCAGTGTGTTTTACGACCATCGAGTGGTTCGCCGATCACCGTAGTTTTGGGTACCGATACGCTGGTGAGTTAAATCATTCTATCCTAGGAGGATATATTCCACAACCTCAATAATTTCCTTAAGGACACACTGTGTATTCAGTGGACTCGATTTATTCCTATACTATTTTTTAGAATTTATTTTGACGTTAGTTCTTCTAACATTTTGTTTCTGTATTTTTAGAAAGTTTACTGATTAATTTATTTTACGGAAATATAGACTAATAACATGTGAAGAATCTTGGTTTCCATCTCCAAGCAATGCAAATTGAGGGTCAACTACACCTTTAATGGATGCTAATTTATGTTTGTCTTCTTTCTCAATGCCCCATTACAGGTTTGTCTTTCTTTTCGCTTAATTTTCATAGAAATCCTAAAGATGTTATTTCTTTCTTTCTCCTGTTTTGGACTTCGCTTCTGGGTTCGTACTTCGTACCTAAGTTTTCCATTTCGATTCCAATTTGTCAGTGTCTTCTATGATTTTTTATTTCTGGTGAGTTTTGTTCCGATTTTACTTTTTTGAAGTTGGTTGAGTATCTATTTATGTGAATTTTCTCTTACCCCTTATATAATCCTTATGTAATTCCACTGCATGATGACATGCTATGCTGGCTTTCCTTTTCTACCTTATGCAATGGTTTGTTTATTTGGTATAGATAGTGAAAATGAGGTTGTGTTAGCATTATGCTTAGCAATGCACCCAAGCTGTTTGTGTCAAGAATCTTAACTTAAATTGTCATATAACTATTTGATGGAAGTACAAAATTGTAGGTTCTAAACTTCTTTTTCTTTTTCAAAGAGCAATAAATCGCTTGATCTTATTGTTATTGATGTAGTCTAAATTTCTTTTTCTTTGTATGATAATTAGTATCAACATGTATCCTTATTTAAAAAAAGTATCAACATATATTACAATTAACAGGTTTTCGATTGTTTCTATGATTTTTTGTAGCTCTTTCCCGAAATAGTCTTACCTATGTGCTTATACCTTCTCTACACGTTGTAATGTTACCGATTGTTGATGTGGTAGATTTGGAAGCTGAAGAGATTGAAGTGAAGTGATAATGTTGAAGCAATTCTAACTACTTCTGGTGTCGACGTCATACGTGACCAAATTAGAAACAGAGACATCTCACTCACTGCTCACTCACTATACTTGATAAAACATATATTGTTGCTATGTTCACACGTTGGGCCCCTGCGTATGTCGGGCAACTCACACTAGTATATATATATTTGACGTCTATTAAGAAATGTAGCTCAATTTCGTGTTGATAACTCATTTGCAAAAATATTGCAGACGCATTTGCTAACCCAAAGTTAAGTTTCATATTTCAGCTGCTAATGCTCCAATAGAATAAATTTCATGATGGACACAGTTTATGGAACACATGAAGTGTAATAGACAAATCGGTTCCAAAGAAAAAAAATCTTGAAGAAGGAGAGGAGCAAATGTTCAAGATGGTCATAATAAGGAGGCAAGTGCTCTATAAGAGCGTCACGGCATAACACTTTATAAGACCTCATGGGAGAGGCTCATGTACCTGAAAATAATGAGATCTCGATAATTTATGTCATTATTGAGTGATGATGGAACCGATATAAAATTGTCACGACACAAAACTCCCTCCGTAAAATGTTGTGACGGCACATAGTCTCTATGACTAGGTAAGACTAACAAATTGTAGAAAATAACAAAAATGAAAGTAAAATTTAACAACTAACTGCAACAGATAACTAAATAACTGGTAACAAAGCCGCTCGTCATGTACAATAACCTATATTCTGGAAATACACAGTATTCTCAAAACCCGGAACATTGAAAGTCACAAGTTATAGAAGTAAATTAGTATCTCTATACACCAGAGTCTAATAAAAGAAATACAGAAGGTAATTGACATAGGAGAGAATGGAGGGGGACTCCGAAGTCTACCGACGCGACAATATATCTTGAGGTCTCCAAAAAATCACAGCTCAATGATGACATGGTTGATAATAAGCACATGGATCTGCACGCAAAACATATGCACAAGAGTAGCATGAGTACACCACAATGGTACCCAATAAGTGTCAAACCTAACCTCGGTCGAGTAGTGACGAGGTCAGGTTAGACCCACTGGTATATAATAATTAAAACATGAGAATGTATAGTATAATAAGAGACTCGAATTTAACAAAAAGGAAAACACAACAAAATAGCAATACAGTACACAGGGATAAATTGTGATGACCCAAAAGGTCATCCCGTGTAATTTTACCTTAATTTGTGTTCCGAGGCTATGAAAGCCTCCATTTATCTCACCTCGATGTACGTGCGCAGCCCGGGCGCGTAGCCGTGAAGCCTTTATGTGAAAAATTGAATAAATGTTGAATTTATGGTAATTAATTAAATAAGGTTGACTTTGGTCAATATTTTTGGTAAACGGACCCGGACCCATATTCGAAGGTCCCGGAGGGTCCGTAGGAAAATATGGGACTTGGGAGTATGCCCGAAATCGAATTTCGAGGTCCCAAGTCCGAGAAATGAACTTTTAAAGAAAATTATTTTCTGAAAAACATTAAAGGCTTTTGAAATGAACTTTGATGAGAAACCTGTGTTATCGGGCCCGTAATATGGTTCCGGAGCTCGGAACAGATTCAATATGTTTATTTTGTGCTACCTGTGAAATTTGGTAAGAAACGGACTTCGTTTGAGGCAATTCGGACTAAAAATGGAAAATTTGAAGTTATGTAGTTTTGAGAAAATTCTATAGATTTTGGAGTTTAATTCATTATTTTTGATGTTATTTTGGTGGTTTAATTACTCAAATAAGTCTGTATGATGATTTTGAAGTTGTGTGTATATTTGGTTTCGAGCCCCGAGGGCTCGGGTGAGTTTCGGGTAAGTGTTGGAGTGCAAAAGGGTTGGAAAATCTGGTGTTTTTATGTTGTATCTGGTGTCTGGTGATTTACTCTATGCGATCACATAGAGATGAGAGTGGGGGAAGGGTCAGTTGCCTTATGCGATCGCACTAGGGGGTCTGCGGTCGCACAAGGTTAGTAGAGCTGGGGGGGGGGGGGGGGGAGTATGGAAGGGATGTGGGGGGGGGGGGGGGGGGGGGGCTGGTCTAATGTACTGTGCGACCGCACGTGTATCTCCGCGATCGCAGTGTTGGGAGTACTGTGCGATCGCATTATATGGTCTGTGATAGCAAAGATTAAGCAGGTAGTCCTCTATGCTATCGCAACTCTTTTCCCGCGATCGCATATGTCATTTTCGCCCAGTTATTTAAAGACCCAAAATCAGAATATTCACTACGAGATTTCTCATTTTTCCACTACCTTCTTCTTCTCCACACCTCCTTTGGCCATTTTTGAAGAGTTTCATCACCTTAGCTTCATAGGTAAATGTTCTTAACTCCATTTTCTTCCATTTTCACCAATCAATATTAGATTTTAGGCCTAAAATCATGGAAATCAAGGGTAGAAATTGGGGTTTTGGGTAGAGTTAGGGCTTTTTGAATTTTTGAGAATTAAACCTCGTTTTGGGGTCGGATTTCAAAACAAACTGTATATTCGGGCTCGTGAGGGAATGGGTGATCGAGTTTTGGTCCGAACCTCGTGTTTGGACCAAGCGGGCCCGAGATCGAATTTTGGAATTTTTGGAAGAACGTTGGGAATTCTATAATTAGGCTTTGGAATTGAATTATTGAGTAATTATTGATGTTATTGAGTCGATTATGTCTAGATACGATCGTTTCGGAGTCGAGTTCGATAGGAAAAGCGGCGTTAGAGGCTTGATTTGCATTCTTGGAGCCGAGGTAAGTGTTTGGCCTAACTTTAGTGAGGGAATAGGTGTTGAGTCGTATGTGCTACTTGTTTTATCATGTTAAATGTATAGGTGAGGTGACGAGTACCTATGCATTGTTTGTCAAGCATGCCCGTGAGTCTATTTTGGTGAATTACATGCTATTACTCCGATATTTATTGTGTTACGAAGTAGTTTCCTTTGGGAAGTTGTTTAATTGCTGAGAATACTTGCTTAAGTACTTGTAAAATGATGTCTCCGTTGAGGATCCAATTCATTAAGTTATGTACTCGTAAGAGATTGGTTATAGTTGAGTCCCTTGCTAGGCAATGTTACTATTTTGGTTGATATTCCCCTTGCTGGGTGGTTATGAACTGTATTTCACATTGTTGAATTCCTTGCCAAGTTGTTATTTGTTGTTGATTTGGGTGAGGAAGAGTGTAAAGCACGAAGGGTGATGCCGTGTATTCATTTCATAGTGAGGAAGAGAGTAAAAGCACGAAGGGTGATGTTGTGCCATGACTTTACATTTACAAGCACGAAGGAACATGTCGTGCCCATTTATATATTTATTGCATTGTGAGGACGAGAGTAAAAGCACGAAGGGTGATGCCGTGTACATACTTGTTTGAGTTACTATTTCCTGTTGACTTGTTTCTTTTGTATTGTTGGTTGTTCAGTTATTCATCTTTGATTCTCACTTGTTACCCCTATTACTTGTCCCTGTATTACCATGCTTAACTGCTTATTTCTTGCTATTTTCACTGGTATATATTATAGAACTGTACAGGTAAATTGTTGTTGTCATGTCTAGCCTCGTCACTACTTCGTCGAGGTTAGGCTTGACACTTACTCAGTACATGTGGTCGGTTGTACTTCTTTATGTTGTGCAGATTACGCAGCCGGACCCAGTGGATACTGTTAGAGGGAGTATCCTTCAGTCCATACAGGCGACACCGAGGTAGTTCCGCAGATGTTCATGGACCTTGGCGTCACTTTTCTATCTTTTTGTTTCTGTCTTATCTTGGTATCACAGACAATTATATTGTTCATTTCAGACTCTTGTTGTAGTAATCTTAGACAGTCCGTGAGATTTTGTGACACCAATTATGGGGGGATTATGTACGAAAATTTTGTGACAATTATTATATTAATATATAGACTCGCAGCTTCCACCTTATTATTAATTGTTTGTGTTCATTGTTTCACTTTTAAATGACTTAAGTAAAGAAAGTTAGTAAATTAACTCAAACGTTGGCTTGTCTAGCGGGTTCAACGTTAGACGCCATCACGGCCTAAAGGTGGGATTTCGGGTCGTGACATAAACAGCAGGGGATCTCTCGAGATACCGTCTCGTAGTCCCAAAGTAAATATGCAAAGAGATCTCCCGAGGTACCTCCTCGTAGTCTCAAAAATAAATGTGCAGGGAGAACTCCCGAGGTACCGCCTCGTAGTCTCAAAAGTAAATATACAGAGAGAACTCCCGAGGTACCGCCTTGTCTTCTCAAAAGTAAAAGTGCATGAAAAACTCCTGAACCGCCTCGTAGTCTTAAAAGTAAAAGTACAGGGAGAACTCCCGAGGAACCGTCTTGTAGTCTCAAAAGTAAACACAGCTTAAAACCGATAAATACAACAGTTAACAACAACAATTCTACACTTAAGACTAAAAAAGATCAAAGAAAAGCAGGAAATCAACTAGGCATGATCCATAGAGTTCAAATAAGCAGTTAAAGCACATAGACATGTGTTATTAGACTAAAGAGGATAACTACACATATGGGTATAACTCAATTAAGATGAAAACATGTTACTACTCAGTAAAAATCGGGTTACAACAAATAGCCCGCGTACACACTCGCCACCTCACGTATACGGAGCTCACATATAATAACAGTACCAAATCCTAAGGGAATTTCCCCCACACAAGGTTAGGCAAGTCACTTACCTCGAACCAAGCTCAAATCAATTCGTAAGAATGCCTTTCTCACGATTATCCGACTCCGAATAACCCAAATCTAGCCAAACACAATTACATATCATAAATACAACTATAATAGACTAAGCTAATTAGTGAAATCAAGACTTTAACAAGAAATTCGAAGATCGACCTAAAAAGCTTCCCCAGGCCCACGTCCCGGAATCTGGTAAAAGTCAAAAAATATGAACATCCATTCACTCACGAGTTCACTCGTACCAAAATTATTCAAATCCGATATCAAAATCCCAACCAAAACTCCAAAACTTAGTTGAAGAACTTCCCCCATTTTTTCCAAATTTTCCAACCCAAATCCGAAATTAATGATAGATTATTGGGATATAACCAAAAAAAATGTATAACCATTAACCAATCGATGCCTCTGAAAACCTCACAAAATGTTGTCCAAATCCAAGCTATTTATCTCAAGTTTTGATAAAAAATGGCTAAACCCTCGTTTTGCAATGCTTAATACTGCCCAGGCATTCCTTCTTTGTGAACGCGGCCACACCCTCGCGTTTGCGTTGAACAAAAATCACTAATAAAAATTCCTCAACGTGAACGCGAGTGCCCTCTAGAGAACGCATAGCATCCACAGTCTGCTGCTTCGCGAACGCGTTCTCCACTACGCGAACGTGTAGGACAATGCCTTGGGGTCCCATCTGCTATACTTCCTCTACGCGAACGCGATGCCCTTCATGCGTTCCCGATGCACTGCTGAACACATCTTCGAGAATGCGGCCTCTACTTCCTGAACGCGAAGAATAATTCTCCTCCTGCCTCCAACTCCTCTTCGCGAACTCGGAACAACCCTCGCGAAGTGAAGAAGGACACCAGCAACTGGAAAACTAGAAAATCTGCAATCTCTCTCAAGTCCAAAATGATCCGTTAACCATCTGAAATCAACCCGAGGCCCCTAGGACATCAACCAAACATACCCACAAGTCCCAAAATACCATATGAATTTAGTCGAGCCCTCAAAATACATCAAACAACGACAAAAACACGAATCGCCCTCTAATCCAAACTTAATGAACTTTGAAACTTCAAACTTCTACAATCGATGTCGAAATCTATCAAATCACGTACGATTGACCTCAAATTTTGCACAGAAGTCATAATCGACATTACAGACTTACTCCAATTTCCAAAATCAAAATCCAACCCCGATATCAAACAATCCACTTCCGGTCAAACTTCCCAAAAATTCAACTTCCGTCATTTCAAGCCTAATTCAGCTACATACCTCCAAAACACAATCCAAACATGTTCCTAAGTCAAAAATCACCCAATGGATCTAGCAGAACTGAGGAAACTCCATTCTGGAGTCGTCTTCACACAATTCCAACTACGATCAAAATCCTAGAACTTAAGCTTCCGTCTTAGGGACTAAGTGTCCCAAGACACTCCGAAGCAACAAATAAAAACCTCCCGACAAGTCACATAATCAGAAAAAGATACGGGGGAAGCAGTAAACATGGGATCGTGGCTATTACTCCCAAAACGATCGTCCGGATCGTTACAAAAATGATCGTCGATGATATCGTTGATATAATAGAGCGCTCAATATTATTAATATCGACGAGGATCTTGAGCTCAAATCTGTCATAGAATGTGGACAGATAAATGATTGGTCAATGAAAAATACGCAATCAAGATTCACTTCACTTGAAAAACGTGAAGTTTTGGACTGATAGTCCTAACACCTGAAAGTATAAAGCAATGTGGTGTCACAAGATTTTTCGTAAATGTCCTGTCATTGATTATATGGAAACATGTTCTCTTGTGGTGGATGCAATTGCTTTCATATTTTAGTCTGTCAATACCTAAATATTTGATATGCATATTTAAAAATCATTGAAGGATTTAAAATATTCAGACGCATATTAAGGTTCCCAAAAAGATATTAAATAAAGCTTAAGAAAATCCTTATGTGGATTAGAGAAATCATGGCGTACATGATTTGTTTTTGTGTCTATTACAATTGGTGCACTAATGTATCTTGCTAGAACCATGAGTATAACATATATAGATTTGTTTATTCTAACAAATATTGTCAAGGTTTTGTTGGTTATACAAATGCAGGGCATAGTTCGTTGTCTATGAGGGTATTGCCATATTACGATATTCAACAAGTTTCCAGTTACATTGAAGACGATACTGCATGCATAAATCACTTGAAAGAAAGGTTTTTGAAGGAGACAAAATAAAGCATATTTCATCAAAGTTTTATTTCATACATGATGGTTGTTCAACAAATATGTTCAGGTGATAATTTGACAAACTTCTTCACAAGGCATTGCCGATCTCAATATTAGAGAAGTTGTTATACAACCTTGGAATCTGTCATCCCCGAGAAACAAATGCGATGTTTTCATCAGGGAGGCAAATACGCATTGTACTCTTTTTCCCTTAGCTCCGATTTTATCCCACTGGGATTTCCTGGCAAGATTTTTAATGAGGCAGCAAGTAACTCGTATTATAAGATATGTGTACTTTTTTTCCTTCATTAGGATTTGTTCCCACAGGGTTTTGTCCTAGTACGGTGTTAATGAGGTACATTATCTTTGGACATCCTAGGGGGAGTGTTATGAAATACTTCATTATGATGAATGATCATAACTCCTAAGAGAGTAACACCTACTAATCTTCTCAATTAACCTCCCACTACTTCTTACCATTATGGTTGTAACTCCCACACCTCCATAACCTCCTCCATGATCTTCCCCCATGATCTCAATAGTTAATACCATGTTCATGACATCACTTTATATTACCTCAATGTCATCCTATAAATAGAGGGTTTGAGCATCACATTGTACGCACATGAATACATGGAAGAAATAAGAATCTCTCATCTCTTTCTCCCTACATTCTTTCTATTTTCTTGTTTTATATTATAACTTTGAGCTAAGTTTCTCAATAATGTCAATTATTTGGGGTACAACTATATGGTGCAGATTGAACTAATGAAGTATAAACAGATTAAGTCATGACATGTTCATAGATTAATCATAATTTAACCCGTCTAATAGCCTGTTTGGCCAAGCTTTTAAAATCAGCTTATTTTGAGAAGTACTTTTCTCAAAAGTACTTTTGATGAGAATCAGTTTGTGTTTGGCTAATTAATTTGAAAAGCACTTTTGAGCAGTAATTAGTGTGGCCAAGCTTTTAAAAACTGCTTCTAAGTGTATTTTTCTCAAAAGTGCTTCTCAGAAAAGTGTTTTTGGAAAGAAGCTACTTTTTTCTGCTTCTCAAAAACTGCTTCTGCTTCTCCTCAAAAACACTTTTTTTCCTTCCAAAAGCTTGACCAAACACCTCAATTTTTGACCAAAAGTGCTTTTGGCCAAAAAGCACTTTTTGCCCAAAAAAAAAAAGCTTGGCCAAACAGGCTATAAGTTGAGGACTCACCTGTCGTATACCCAGATGGAATTGGCAATTGACGTGGCAGTAAATAGAATATAGAACTATTTATTAATTTCTTATGAAATAAATTTTATTAGTTTTGCCCATGAAATGAAGTTGAACTCATATCTATTGATAGCAAAGGCTTAAAAGATATTTGATTTAAAAATTTGGGCTAGTATACAGCCCAAATATATCCAATATTCCAATCTTTTGGATGAATTGATTTGAGCTACACTCATCCTTAAATGATTTCGTCACTCACTCATCCAAATCTTCCGATAGTGTTTTTATATTTTTTAAGCTTTCAAAAATAATAGCATATATATATATATATATATATATATATATATAAAGGAGGAAAAAAGAATGCTGACTTGGCAACTCTCATTGTGCAAGAAACCTATTTATCTATTTTCTCCTTTTTTTAAAAAGTCTTTTCTCCCTTTTTTTTCCCCCAATTTCATGCTCTTTATGCTTCCAATGTGGAATTTAGGAGACTAAAGTCTTTTCCTTCTCAAATTAAATTCTCTTAATTACATTTCCAACTCTTTCTTCTTCCCCGAAGGTTACGTTTCTGTATTACCTATATAACTTTTACTCAATTTAACAAAAACAGTTCTCTTTTCTAAAAAAGTTTTTACCCTAATAACTCTATATATTTTGGTTCTCTCTTCTCCTTCCTTATAATTAGGAGTGGCAAACAGGCAGGTCGGGTCGGATATGGTTCGGGTTGAAACAGATAATGGAAAAACAGGTAAATTATTCGACCCGACCCGTATTCAACACGGGTAATAAACGGTTTTACCCGCGGATAAAATGAGTAACCATATTATCCATTCATGACTTCACATACACCTCCGAACTCATATATTTGGAACTTGTAAAGTTTTGAACCTATAAATCAAAAGATGAAAAAAAAGTAAAACTGAAAATATATTTTTAAAAAAAAATTCGCGGGGGGTGGGGTGGGGGGGGGAGGGGTGCAGGAAAAAAAAACAGAAATTTGAAAATTACAAAAAAAGTAAAAATAAAAAATAAAAAAAAAAAAGAAAAAGAAAAAAATAATTTTAAAAAAAAATTCGCGGGGGGTGGGGTGGGGGGGGGAGGGGTGCAGGAAAAAAAAACAGAAATTTGAAAATTACAAAAAAAGTAAAAATAAAAAATAAAAAAAAATTGTGCAGGAGTGGGGGCAGGGGGTGAGGTGCGGAGGGAGGAGGGGGGTGGGAGTGCAGAAAAAAAACAGAAATTTCAAAATTACAAAAAAAGTAAAAAAAAATAAAAAATTGTGCCGGAGTGGAGGCGGGGGTGGGGTGCGCGGGGGTGCAAGAAGAAAAACAGAAATTTTCAAATTAAAAAAAAAGTAAATTTTTTTTTTTTTGCCTTCTTTTCTTTGGAAGAAATTCTTCTTTCTTTTACTAATATTAGTACCCGCGTGATGCGCGGTGGATATTAAAAAATATTAATTAATTTAAATTGTGATCAGGGTTATTTGAATATATTAGATCGTATTGTTTATAAATTTTAATTGTCATTATTTGTCAATACGATATACCCAATAATAAAATCTCTATTAAATTAAATGTACTTATATAATCATCGAATAAATTTTTTGTTCTGTACTTTTCTTTATTATATTAACCAATATTTAGTATTATTATATTTTTAATAAAAACTTTTATTAGCATATTTCTTTGTTAAATATTTTTATCTAGTTACTCTCCTTTTGTAATGTAATAAAAGATATATATTTTATTACTCCAGGAATAGTTTTTTATTTAAAAATTTATTTAATTGTTCTCAGCAATATTATTTGAATTTTAATTAATGGAATCTCTATCAAATTAAAGGGACTTATGTAGGCATCATATGGCATTTTTTTCTATATTTTTCTTTATTATATTATCCAATATTTAGTATTGTTATATTGTTAATAGAAATTTTATTAGCATATAACTTTGTTTAATATTTTTATCTACTACTTTCTTGTTGTAATATAATAGAAGATATATATTTAATTACTTTTAAAATACTTTTTTGTTTTAAATTTATTCTATTATTTTCAACAATATTTTCTGAATTTTAATGAATAAAATATTTATTAAATCAAAGGTCTTATATAGTCATCGAATATTTATTTTGTTATTTTTCTTTATTAATACATTGTTAATAGAAATTTTATTAGCATATTAGTTCATTTAATATTTTTGTCCACCGCTTTCTTTTTGTAACATAATAAACGATATATATTTTATTACTCTCAAAATATTATTTATTTTAAATTTTATTCTATTGTTCTCAATAATAGTGTCTGAATTTTAATAAATAGATAAACTTTTTATTTTATAAGAGAAAACAAAAATAATTAAAAAGAAAAACAGGAAATTAACTAACCAAAACCAACCCTAACCCACATTTGAGTAGCTAATTTAGGTATTTAATTTCTTTGTGATATTTTTTCAATTTTCAAAATAATTTTTATTAAATTAAAGGTCTTATATAGTCATTGAATATTTGTTTTTATATTTTTCTTTATTAATATATTGTTAATAGAAAATTTTATTAGCATATTAGTTCGTTTAATATTTTTGTCCGCTGCTCCCTTTTTGTAACATAATAAATGATATATATTTTATTAATCTTAAAATATTATTTATTTTAAATTTTCTATTGTTCTCAATAATAGTGTCTGAATTTTAATGAATAGATAAACTTTTTATTTTAAAAGAGAAAATAAAAATAATTTAAAAAAACCCAGGAAATTAACTAACCTAAACCAACTCTAACCCTCGTTTGAGTAGCTAATTTAGGTATTTAATTTCTTTGTGACATTTTTTTCATTCTTTTAAAATATTTTTTGAATATCCAAATTTATTGGAGGGTTGTCCTGAAATTTGACACTTGTTAAATATTTGTTGTTACACGTGACATTATCACATTGATTTGCTTCTCTTATTCTATATAGGCAGATGTTTAGTATTATTACATTGTTGATAGGAATTTTATTAACATATTATTTTATTTAATATTTTTTTGTCACGACCCCAAATCCTAACAGGCCATGATGGCGCCTATCGTGGAACTAGGCTAGACAACCATCACATAACTACACACTTAGTTTAATCAAATATCCCAATATCATTTAATATCATCATAGCAAGTATGAAAATTTACTAAGTATTTAAAAAAATATATAATAATCCACTGTCTAAACAACTCCCCCAGGACTGGAGTCAATATGGTCACGAGCATCTAAGAAATAAAACTAACTCTGCTAATGTCATAAACAATGTCTAGGAATCAAATGATAATACTGATGTGATGACCCAAAAGGTCATCTTACGTAATTTAAGCTATAGCTGTGTTCCGAGGCTCCGAGAGCCTCTGTTAGTCTCACCTCGATATGCGTGCGCAGCCGAGAAGCTTATATGTGAAAAACTGATAAAAGAATGAGTTTTGATAATTAATAAATGAATATAGTTGACTTTGGTCAACATTTCTGGTAAACGGACCCAGACCCGTGATTCGACGGTCCCGGAAAGTCCGTAGGAAAATATGGGACTTGGGCATATGCTCGGAATCGAATTCCGAGGTCCCAAGCCCGAGAAATAAATTTTTAAAGAAAATTGTTTTCTAAAAATAATAAAGGATTTTAAAATTGAATAATTATGTGAAAATTGTGTTACCGGGTCCGTATTGTGGTTCCGGATCCCGAAATAGGTTTATTAAATATTATTTGTCTTATCTGTAAATTTTGGTGTAAAACGGGCGTGAATTGAGTGGTTTCGGATAAAAAATGAGGTTTTGAGGTTTTAAAGAATTTGAAATGCGACTTGGAAAGTGATGTTAAGTTCCCGAGGTCCGAGTGAGATTCCGAGACCGGAAATGGTTCCGTGGTGTCATTTATAACTTATCTGCAAAGTTTGAAGTCATTCCGAGCAGTTTAGGCCGGTTCGACGTATTGAAATGAATTCTAGAATTTTAAATTTCTTAAGATTTGATTAAATAAGTTTTGGGGTTTGATTTCGAGTTCCGCTGTTGTTTTTCGTGTTCCGAAACTTCGAGCAAGTCCGCTTAGTGATTTAGGACTTGTTGGTATATTTGGACGGGGGCTCGGGTGGGCCCAGGTGCCTCTCGGACCCCGCGCGAGGCCAAAAACCAGCAAAAATCCACTACTTGTGCACAACAGCTGGTGTGACCGCAGGTGCGGTTGCCCAGCCGTAGGTGCGGGACCGCCCTTGCGGTCCCAGCTTCGCAGGTGCGATCCCCAGCCCTTTGCCCAAAGTCCGCAGGCGCGAGACTCAGGCCGCAGGCGCGTGATCGCAGGTGCGGTCTAGGCCATCGCATGTGCGAGCTTTCCCGCATGAGCGGCTTCCCTTCCGCAGGTGCGTCCCCTTCTGGGCTGGCCCAAGTCTGCAGGTGCGATCATTTTTCCGCACCTGCGATACCGCAGGTGCGAGCTTCTTTCCGCAGGTGCGAAAATCGCCCAGTTAATTCTTAACTCTTAAGTCCAAAACAGTGTTATTCCGGGATTTTCATATAAATACACGAACTCCTCCTTCTCCAAACCCCTTAGGCATCCATTGAAGCTTCTTTTCACCAATACTTTGTGGGTTAGTGAATCTTAACTTATTTTCTTCATTTTCCATTAATCTTTATTGAATTCCTAAGCCTAAAACATGCAATTTAAGGTAGAAATTTGGGTAAATGGGTAGTGTTAGGTTTTTGGAGATTTTTGGGTGATTCAACACCAATTTGGGGTCGAATCTTAAAACAATTTGTATATTCTTAATCGTGGGGATATGGGTGATCGGGTTTTGGTCCGAACCTCGAGTTTCGACCACGTGGGCCGGGGGTCAAATTTTGGAATTTTAGGAAGAATGATTAGAAATGGGTAATTAGGCTATGGGTTTGAGTTATTGAGTCATTATTGATATACTTGAGTTGAATAT
>MDKH01187521.1:0-36366 GCA_005239495.1 Nicotiana undulata | reverse complement strand
TCGACTCGATACTCACTAAGGTCCAGCAGTGATAACATATGATAGAATATGATGAAATACAGTAGGCATGTCAGGGAAATAAGCAACAAGTATATATATCAAAAGCAGAAAAAGAATCCAAACAGTTTCTGAACTAAACAATAAAGCATTTTCAAGGTAAGACCACTGAATGAAACAAAAATCAGAAATTCTTAGATCCGCTGTGGCGTACGGCCCGCTCCCATAAGGTACCTTCTACACTCGTCGTGGCGCACGGCCCTATCCCATATTCATTTCAATTTCTTTTCAACACTGTCGTGGCGCACGGCCCGATCCCATATATTTCATAATTTCTCAACACTGTCGTGGCGTACGGCCCGATCCCATATATATTCAATTACTTTCAATACTGCTGTGGCGTGTGGCCCGCTCCCATGTATTTCACAATTCCTTTTTAACTCCGCCGTGGCGTACGGCCCGATCCCATATATTTTCACAAATTCTTCAACACTTCTATGGCGTACGGCCCGATCCCATATATTTCACAATTCCTTTTCAACTCTGTCGTGGCGTACGGCCCGATCCCATATATTTTCCCAATTTCTACTTACCATAAGGCCTCAGAATAATAACACGATGCTAAAACATAGTTTCATGGTACATATGGCGTCACAAATAATCATATGAAGCATTTCAAGGAAAACATATAAGGCATTACGAGGAAAACATATTTAAGGCATTACAAGAAAAGCGTACAAGGCATTACGAGAAAGCATGTAAGGCAATACGAGAAACATACAAGGCATGGTGTGGGCCTAACTACCCGGACATAACAATAATAGCCGCTACGTACGGACTCTCGTCACTTGGCGCGTACGTAGCCCCCAAACAATTTACACATAGCATATACATCACCTATGGGGACAATTCCCTCTTACAAGGTTAGAAAGGAGACTCACCTCGTGTCGAATCTACCCCTCGGACCACAATTGCGCCCGAAACTCCAAACTATATACCCGAGGACTCGCAACTAGTCAAAAGGTGTGAAATTAGATCAATGCATTCACAATGTGATAAATTATCTTAGCTATTCAATAAAGTCACCATTCTTGAAGAATTTTCAAATTCCAACCCCGGTCCCGCATGTTCAAATTCCGAGAATTCTCGAAGGGATAACTCACCCATAACCTAACGATCATTAACGTGTGATTTCTACTTAAATTCATGGCCTAAAACGGATAATCACAAAATCCTCAAGAACCCTAAAATTACTACCTAATTCTATGATCTTTGGATGATTTAGTAGTGAATGTAACTAGGAATTAACGTTAAAGCTAGAAGATTTTTGGGTTTAACTTACCTCTTACAGTGGGTGGTCGTGGGAGGTGCTGCCCAAACTTGGATGCTCTCTAATGGAAGTTGATGGTGGGTAAAAATGAAGGAAACCCGTAATTTGGACATTTAAAAGGGGCTGGCAACAGTGATTTCCGCACCTGCGACCTTGGGGCCGCAGATGCGGTCCCGCACCTGTGAGAAAATCACCGCTCCTACGGAAAAAGGGCCTGGGACCCTGGCATCTCACCTGCGGAGAAGGAGTCCGCACCAACGGTCCCGCTTCTGCGGAATTTGTTCCGCACCAGCGGAGGATCCGCACCTGCAAGGCTGGGACCGCAGGAGAGGTCCCGCACCTGCGGCTGGGCAACCGCACCTGCGGTCACACCAGCAGTTGTTTTAGCTAGTTTTTGGCCTCGTGTGGTGTCCAGGAGGCACCTGGGCCCACCCGAGCCCCCGTCCAAATATACCAACAAGTCTGTATTCATGATACGGACTCGCTCGAACTTCCGGAACATGGAAAACAACAACGAAACTCAAAATTCCACCCCTAAACCAAATTGAATCAAAACTAAGAACTTGAAATTCTAGAATTTACTTCAATGCGCCGAACCGGCCTAAACTACTCGGAATGACTTCAAATTTTTCCGAAAAGTTATAAATGACATGACGAAACTATTCTCGGTCTCGGAATTTCATTCGGACCTCGGGAACATAAAATCACATTCCAAACCAAATTTCAAATTCTATGAGATTTCTCAAAACTTCATTAACTCTAATTTTCCTTATTTTGATCTAAAACCAATCAAATCATGTCCGTTTCTTACCAAATTTCACAAATAACTTAAATAACACATATTGAACCTGTTTCGAGCGCCGGAATCATAATACGGGCTCGGCAGCACAGGTTTCACATCAAGGTTCATTTTCATAAGCCTTTAATATTTTTATAAAATAATTGTCTTTGAAAATTCATTTCTCGGACTTGGGTCCTCGGAATTCGATTCCGGGCACACGCCCAAGTCCCATATTTTCCTACGGACCTTCCGGGACCGTCGAATCACGGATCCGAGTCCGTTTACCAAAAATGTTGACCAAAGTCAACTTTATTCAATTAATTTATAAAAAAATTAACTCTCAATCAAGTTTTCACATAAAGGCTTCCTGGCTACGCGCCCGGGATGCGCACGCACATCGAGGTGATATTAATAGAGGCTTTCGGGGCCTCGAAACACAGTCAAAATTAGATGCACATAAGATGACCCCTATTTGGGTCATCACACGTGATTTTTGCTTCAGTATACTTTCCTCTATTTCACTACATTTTTCCAAGTCCTTCTTTGCCTCTTTCTCTTGTGTTATTCTTTCATTACTGTTTACAGGTCCATCCGTTTTCCTCTGTATCTCCTCCAGTTTATTTCTTGCTTCCTGGACTCTCAAACTGGTATTACTAAATTCTTCCTGATTCAGCTGCTTTAGTTTGTAGTTCAATCTCTTCAAGTGCCTCCAGACTTTACACATCTTTGTATCTCCCTCTTTTCCCCTCCAGCATTCATACACAATAGTCTCAAATTTAACATTGTTCACCATACAATTAAGAAACTTGAATGGTCTCCCCCCTCCATACTGCTCAAAGTCCATAGTGATACTTAATGGACAGTGATCAGAGAACCCTGGTTTCATTACTTTTCCTTCCATTAGCGGCCATTTTTGGATCCAATCCGCATTGACTAATATTCTATCAATTTTGCTATGCACATGATTGTTTGTCCAGGTAAATTTTTTACCAACTGTCTTCAATTCAGTTAATCCAGCATTCCATATAAATTCCTTAAAGTCTCTAATTTCAAATTCCTGCACTTCTGACCCTTTTACTCTATCTTCAGTATTCAAAATTGTGTTGTAGTCCCCCATTAATACACAAGGCCCTTGAATACCAGTTAGTCTTCTTCCCATATCCTCCCATAAAGGTTTCCTATCTTGTATTGTATGCATACCATATATTGCCCCAAAAGTAAACTTCTTGCCAGTATTCACCTCTGTGACACCCCCTAGTATGTATTGTTGATGCATTTCTATACATTCAAACTCCACCTGTATCTGATCCCATACAACCCATATTCTCCCCCTGGAGCATATGCATAGTTGGCTTTCCATCTCCAGCTCCTAAATACTTTATTAATAACAGATTCTTCCTTATCTTCCTTTACTCTATTCTCTATAACATCCATCATTACCACCCTATTTACTCCTATAAAAAAATTTAATTCTTTTTGCTTATACATTTTATTCAACCCTCTAACATTCCAGGTTGTGATGTTCATTATTGTGGGTTTGCTTTGTTCCTACTTCCATCTCTACCTCTATCTCTAGGCAATTCATTCTCCTTATTTTGTGCTCCTGACATTTGGACAATTTTCTTAGCAGTGTCTACCAATACATTAAAAGCATTACCAGTATTGATTTCTTTATCCCCTTTATCCCTTCCATTCTTCTTGGTTGCTGATTTGTTTTTAGCCATTTGCCACTGCTCTTCAGCTATTTTTCCATTCTACTCAACCTCATTGTTCTCCTCAAGTATTTCCAAGTGTCTTCCTCTTGAGTCAATGCCATCAGCTTTTGGATCCATCTTTCTAATAGCTTTCCAAACCTTTGATTTTTCCCATCATATACTTGTTGTCCTCCCTCTTGGATATGCCTCCTTTCTTGACACGAATGACCAATTCTACAACAGCTTTGGCAAAATTGAGGTTTCCACTCATACTGTACTACTTGCTCAATTACCCTGCCTCTAGGATCAATTAGCTTAATTGACCCTGGTAGAGGCCTAGTTATGTCAATCTCAATCAGAATCCTTGCATAGGATATCCTATTTGCAACAGTTGTGCACGCATCAGCATACAAAGGTCTCTCAAGTCCACTACCAATCTTACTTAGTGCCCTGCTACTCCAAATATTCAGAGGGAGTTTTGGAAACTTTACCCATAGTTGTATTGTCTTCAAAACTTCTTCATTAAAATCAAACCCTTCATTCCATGCTTTTATTATCACGTGCCTGATGTTTATCGTATATGGCCCATTCATAAGTATCTCATCTCTATCATCCTTGTTCTGCATCAAAATTATGAAATAGCCATCACTATGAAATAGTACCTTTGGTTTTTTAATTTTTCCCCATTAGGCAGCAACAAATCTTTCAATAGCTCCAATTGTTGGTATATTTCCCACCACATATATTATAATTGCTCTATCCCATTTTAATTTCTCTTCAGCAATGTCTTCTTCTATAATTTGAACAACTATCTCACCCTCATCTATCACTGCGGTACATATGATAGATCCATTCCTTTCGCCGCTAACTTGTTTTCCTGCATCAATCCAGCCCATGATCTTCCAAGCTTAGTTGATTTCATCTGTTTCAGTTGATTCTCTTCCTATCTTACACTCTCATCCTCCTTGTTCTGTTCCTTTTTTGAAGTTATTGTTCCATTGGTTTTAGGGTTACTTGAGCTTGCTCCACCTAATGCAATTGGTGATATGTTAGCTCTGATGATTCCTTGCATAGTAGGACTTGTTATTCCAGCTGATTTCACTCGATTACAACTCAGATCTGGCCAATTCACTTCACTATCGATGTCTAGATCTACTTCCTCCTCTTGCATTTTCCCATCTGCATGTTGAATTCCTTTGTCTTTTGAGTTAAATTCCTTAATTTCACGATCGCTTATCTGTATTTTGGTCTGATTTTTCCTTGGCTTTCCTCGTCCTCCCATCTCCGGCAGGCGCATGTTAATTCATCTAACGTGAGCCGAGAGAGAAGAAGAAGACTTCCTTTTTAAAATTGGAATTAAGTAGAACGCTCAATTTCAGGAATAATTTACAAATATTAAAACCTACATATCTCCTTCATTATAAGGTCAAATTGAGTGATTCAAAAGCCTAACTTAATTAGAATCTTACAAGGAATCCATTGAAGACATAAAAATCAAGTTTCAGGATTGTTTGGCATGAGAAACGAGACTGAATAGCTGGCAGAAAAATATATATAAAACGGGCAGACTATTTCTTCTTCAAATTTTCAAACCCCACAGCCCTAGGAACGAATTCCTTCACCAAATATCATCCCTAAGTCATAGGTAATCAATTCTAAACTTTACTCTTTCAATTACTCATTGTTTATCATCACTTTTAAATCAAAAACTAAGAATTTTCAAGGTAAACATTGAGGGTTTGGGTAGAATTAGGGAATTTTGTAAAAATCGAATCTTTACCTCGAATTGAGGTCGGATTTCGAAACTAATTGTATATTTGGGTTCGTGGGTGAATGGGTAAACGCAATTTGGTCCGAACCTCGAGTATAGACCAAGCAGGTCTGGGGTCGGGTTTTCACTTTTTTTTAGAAAACTTGGGGAAAATTGTAATTTTTAATAAAGTTAGTTCCTTTAGCCATAATTAATGATATTGAGTTAATTATAATTAGATTCGAGCAAGTTAGAGCAAGATTCTAAAGTAAAAACTATAATTGAGCTGTGAGTGGCCTGCGAAATTGAGGTAAGTGTTTGGTCTAACTTTGACTTGAGGGAATAGGAATCCCCACTTGTTTGCTATGTGAAATGCATGGGCGTGGTGTATAGGTGAGGTGACGAGTATCTATGCACCACCCAAATTGTCTGTTAAACATGATCCCTTTTCCCGTTCCCAACTTAATTGATGTTTGTCTTAATTGTTATATGTTCATTATTGGTTCTATGACTATTTGGCCTTATAATTTTGTTGTTAGATATTGTTGTGGTTATTTTGGAAAGAATATTGGTTGTTTTAGCTAGTTTCCTTGTGGTATAGAACGGTTGAGAGGATTGGCATTATTTTTACGAATTATATATATATATATATATATATATATATATACACGTTCATTTTGGTTTCATTTTGATAATATTGAGGAAGTTGGGAGAAATGCAGTTTAACTATTTCGTAATTGTTGAGGTTCACGTGGTTATTAGGTTTCATTGAGTTATTTTCAATTGTTGTTGTAAGTGTGTTAAAAGTGTTGGCTATTCTCTTGATTATATCATGGTATATAAAGACTGAGCTGGATTGACAGCGTTACGGTGTTTACATATATTCTGGTTGGTATTATTGTGAAATGATATTGGTTAAAGCTTTCGAGCTATATGATTTTCTGTTTGAAATTGTGGAAATAACAGTATTGTGAAACGCTTGGCCTGAATTGTGAAATTCTTTATAAATAAATTGATATGATATGTTTGGTGGGAGCGGGTTGCGCGTCGCAACAAGGAGTGATAAGGGTGGACAGGTGGGATCGGGCTGCACATCGCAACAGGAGCAATAAGGGTGATATATTTAGGGATGAGCAATAAGGGAGGACATGTGGGAGCGGGTTTCACGCCGCAACAAGGAGCGATAAGGGAGGACATTATATTTTTACTAAGTTTCAAAAAAAAACAAAGATTTGAAAACTTACTAATTTACTTTTACTATTTTTCATATTTTTGGCACTATTTTTATTTAAAGCTACAGTTTGGAAACTTGGAAATTATTTGAGAGTTGCTTATAGCTGAGGCATGGTAAAGGCGGTTGAGTTATTTTATTTCTGTTACAGTATTTAATTATTTGTTTAGAATTCCTTCTTGCTTTATATTTATTGTCTCAGTTATATTTTTCTTGTTCGTGTAGAATTGTTTTATTTCGTTATTGTATATATATTATTGTCACAGCTTATATGTTGTTAATGCCCCGCCGTAGCCTCGTCACTACTTCGTCAAGGTTAGGCTCGGCACTTACTCAGTACATGGGGTCGGTTGTACCGATACTACACTCTGCACTCTTTTGTGCAGATTCAGGTATCGACCAGCCGTAGAGATATTTAGAGCGGCTATTTATTCGGAGACACGAGGTATATCTGCCGGCGTTCGCAGATCCCGAGATTCTTCTCCTATTTTCATAAACGATGTTTTATTATATTCAGAACAGTTACATTATTTCTTTCAGCCCAGTATTTGTAGAATTCTTTAGTAGTTCGTGAATTGTGACACCAGACCCTGGGGTAGTCTTAGAGTTATTTATATAATTAGTTCGTGATTCATTTATTTAATTGTTTATTATTTTATCTTTGGAATTATTCATCGAAAACCAATAGATTCAGTTTACTTTAGATTATTTTATTATGTTTAAATGGATAATCAAAGGTAAATAGCTAATCGAACTCTAACATTGGCTTGCCTAGCAAGTGTGGTGTTAGGCGCCATCACGATCCCTAAGGTTGGGAATTTGGGTCATGACATGCAAGGATTAGAATAGAGTAACATTTATGCAAAGGGATACAGTGCTTAGCCTCATGCAGGATTTGGGACAGCGCTTAGTCCCATGCAAGGAGAAGGCATTGCATAGCCTTATACAAATAGGGAGGTAGGGCTTAGCCTCATGCAAGGATCGAGACAGTGCTTAGTCTCATGTAGATATGGAGGCAGGGCTTAGCCTTATGCAGCGTTTGAGACAGTGCTTAGTATCATGCAAATAGAAGGCAATGCTTAACCTTATACGGATAAAGAGGCAGGTCTTATCCTCATGCAAAGATCGAGGCAGTGCTTAGTCTCATGCAGAGAGAAGGCAATGCTTAGCCTCATGCAGATAGGGAGGCAGGTCTTAGCCTCATGCAAAGATCGAGATAGTGCTTAGTCTCATGCAAAGAGAAGGC
Organism: Nicotiana undulata; assembly: GCA_005239495.1. Lineage (NCBI taxonomy): Eukaryota > Viridiplantae > Streptophyta > Magnoliopsida > Solanales > Solanaceae > Nicotiana > Nicotiana undulata. The sequence goes on along the minus strand of MDKH01187521.1, from coordinate 28,337 downwards.
AATGCTTAGCCTTATGCAAAAAGGGAGGCAGGGCTTAGCCTTATGCAATAGTTGAGACAGGGTTTAGTCTCATGCAAAGAGAAGACAATGCTTAGCCTTATGCAAATAGGGAAGCAGGGATTAGCCTCATGCAAGAATTGAGACAGGGCTTAGTCTGATGCAAAGAGAAGGCAATGCGTAGCCTTATGTAAATAGAGAGGCAAGGCTTAGCCTCATGCAAGAATTGAGACTGGGCTTAGTCTCATGAAAAGAAAAGCAATGCTTAGCCTTACAAAAATAGAGAGGCAGGGATTAGCCTCATGCAAAAATTGAGACAGGGCTTAGTCTCATGCAAAATGTAAGAGTAAGAGCGAAGTATTCTTAGCTAGAAATATGTTTATGCATGGCGATTCTGTTGTTGTGACGATGCTTATGGCGATGAGCTATTCCTGCGTCCAAAGAAAATTTGTGAGTTTTGCGGGGGAGGTTGGTTCGTGACTTTGTCTTCTTGCTTTGCTCCACTCTGCCCGAGCGTCCTGTTCAAGTGACCAAGGGTAGGACTTGGCTAAAATTTCTTTTCAAAAAGTATGCGGGTATGGTTTTCAAAACATAGTAATATGCAGATTAAGAAATCAATTAGATGAACGAGTGAATGTGACGTTATCAGAGACACTGCGACCTCCTTGCCATAGAATTTCGAGGGTCCTCCTCAAAATTTTGCCCCAGTTATCTAAATGATATTCTGGTTGCACTGCATGCAATGTCGTTGGCTGAACTTGCTTCAGAATTGAGGGTCCTCCTCAAAATTCTGCCCCAGTTTCTGATTATGGAAATAAAATAAAAAAATTATTGAATTGTGATCGAACCCACAGGGCTGCCTATGTATCCCCTCTTAAACGGGAATCAGGTCAAGCGTAGTTCAATTACATCATATGAAGAAATGCAAATAGATTTACGCATAGTATCTTTTGACTGCGTCTGATTTGATAGGCTTTGGCCAGATTTCTCCGTCTATTTCTGCGAGTATGAGTGCTCCTCCTGTCAGTTCCTTGTGAACCATGTAGGGACCTTGCCAGTTGGGTGAAAATTTCCCTTTGGATTCATCTTGATGTGGAAAGATTCGGTTCAACACCAGTTGCCCCGGTGTTAACTGTCTTGGTTTGACCCTTTTGTTGAAAGCTCTGGACATTCTATTCTGATAAAGTTGACCATGACACTCTACATTCATTATTTTTTCCATTAATGAGAGGTAATTGCTCGTAGCGGCTTCTTATCCATTTTGTGTCACTGAGTTCGGCTTCTTGTATGATCCTCAAAGAAGGAATTTCTACCTTGGCGGGGATGACGGCTTCAGTACCGTAGACCAGCAAATAAGGAGTTGCCTCGGTTGATGTGCGGATTGTGGTACGATATCCCAATAAGGCAAATGGTAACTTCTCATGACATTTCTTGTGATTCTCTACCATTTTTCTTAGTATCTTCTTGATGTTCTTGTTGGCGGCCTCCACGGCTCCGTTCATTTGAGGTCTGTAAGTTGTGGAATTCTTGTGCTTGATTTTGAAATTTCACACATGGCTTTCATCAGATCACTATTGAGATTGGCGGCATTGTCATTGATGATGAACTCTGGGACCCTGAATCGACAAACAATACGATCCCTGACAAAATCTGCGACGACTTTCTTGGTTACAGCTTTGTAGGACGCAACTTCAACCCATTTAGTGAAGTAATCGATGGCCACTAAAATGACTTGTGCCCGTTCGAAGCAGTGAATTCGATTGGACCCACGACATCCATTCCTCAGGCAGCAAAAGGCCAAGGTGCACTTGTTGCATTGAGTTCGTTTGGCAGCACCCGTATCATATCTGCATGTATCTGGCACTGGTGGCATTTCTGGACATACCGGGTGCAATCTGTTTCTATAGTCATCCAAAAGTATCCGGCCCTGAGTATCTGCTTGGCTAGGATGAAAGCGTTCATATGTGGGCTGCAGTTTCCGGCATGTATTTGTTCAAGAAATTTGGAAGCCTCTTTGGCGTCAACACACTGTAACAGCCCTGGATCAGGAGTTCTTCTATACAAAATTCCTCCGCTTTGGAAGAAATTATTGGACAACATCTGAAGTGTGCGTTTCTGAGTATGGTTTTCCTGCTCCGGGTATTCTCTTTTTGCCAAATATTCCTTGATGTTGTGGAACCATGGATTTCCATCTGTTTCTTCTTCAACGTGAGCACAGTATGCTGGCTGATTATGGATTCTTACTGGAATGGGATCGATGAAATTCTTGTCTGGATGTTGTATCATGGAGGACAAAGTGGCCAATGCATCTGCAAATTCATTCTGGATTATGGGGACATGTCGAAACTCTATCTTTGTGAACCTCTTCCTCATCCCTTGTACATGATGTAGATACGGTAGTATTTTGGTATTCTTTGTAGCCTATTCTCCTTGTATATGTTGTACCAGCAGGTCTGATTCACCAATTACTAGCAGTTCCTGAATGTTTATATTGACATCCAAGTTGAGTCCTAATATGCAGGCTTCATACTCCGCCATATTGTTGGTGCATGGAAACCTAAATTTTGTAGACACTGGGTAATGCTGACCGGTTTCTAATACCAAGACGGCTCTGATACCGACTCCTTTGAAATTTACGGCTCCGTCGAAAAACATTCTCCACCCGCCGTAGGCTTCAGCAATGTCTTCTCCTACGAATGTCACCTCTTCGTCAGGAAAATACGTTTTTAGTGGTTCGTATCTCCTCCTATAGGATTTTTGGTAAGAAGATATTCCAATGCTTGTCCTTTGACTGCCTTCTGAGTTACATAGATGATATTGAATTCACTAAAAAATATTTTCCACTTGGCTAGCTTCCCTGTAGGCATAGGCTTCTGAAAGATGTACTTCAGGGGATCCATCCTCGAGATGAGATACGTGGTATAGGCACAGAAGTAATGTCTCAGTTTCTGAGCTATCCATGTCAGAGCACAGCAGGTGCGTTCCAGCAAAGAATATCGTGCTTCATAAGGTGTGAACTTCTTACTTAGATAATATATGGCTTGCTCCTTTCTCCCTGTCTCGTCATGTTGTCCCAAAACACAACCGAAAGCCCCATGTAATACGGAAAGATAGAGTAGTAGTGGTCTACCAAGTTCTGGCAGGACTAGGATTGGTGGTGTGGACATGTATTCCTTGATTTTGTCAAAAGCCTTCTAGTAATCCTCGGTCCTGTTGGTTGAGGCATCCTTCTTCAGCATTTTGAAAATTGGTTCACATATCACCGTGGACTATGCTATGAAGCGGCTAATGTAATTGAGACGTCCCAATAAACTCATCACGTCCTTCTTGTTCATTGGTAGTGGTAATTCCTAGATATCTTTGACCTTTGATGGGTCCAACTCGATTCCTCGGCGGCTCACGATGAATCCCAACAATTTCCCGGCAGGAACCCCGAATGTACATTTTGCGGGTTCAGCTTTAGATTGTACTTCCACAGCCGGTCAAAGAACTTTCTCAAGTCTGATATGTGATTAGTGACATTCTTGGATTTGATGATGTCGTCTTCAACATATACCTCTATCTCCTTGTGTATCATATCATGGAAGATGGTTGTCATGGCCCTCATGCAGGTGGCCCCAGCATTCTTCAAACCGAATGGCATCATCTTGTAGCAATATACTCCCCATGGTGTAATGAAGGTTGTCTTTTCCTCGTCTTCTTTGTCCATCCAGATTTGATGATAACCAGCGAAGCAATCCACGAAAGACTGAAGCTCATGCTTGGCACAGTTGTCAATCAGTATATGTATATTTGGTAGTGGGATCGTCCTTGGGACTTACTCTATTTAAATCTTGATAGTCAACACACACCCTGACTTTCCTATCTTCCTTCGGAACCGGCATAATGTCGGCTAACCAGGTTGGGTACTCAACTACCTTGAGGACTTTGGCTTTGATCTGCTTAGTGACTTCTTCCTTTATTTTCAGGCTCATGTCTGGCTTGAACTTTCTGAGTTTCTGCTTTACTGGGGGACACATTGGATTGGTAGGCAATTTATGAGCCACTATGGATGTGCTCAAACCAGTCATGTCATCATACGACCATGCGAAAATGTCCTCTATTCTCTCAGGAATTGAGTGTACTATTTCTTCTCTGATGGTGACAAGTGAATGCTTATGTGAGTTTCTTTGATGGTTTCAGAATCTCCCAAATTGACTACCTCAGTCTCGTCCAGGTTGGACTTAGGCTTGTTCTCAAAGTTCTCAACTTCTCTGACGATCTCTTCAGGTATCACATCTTCTTCTTCTGTCTCTTCCAAATCACTATCATTGTGTTGCGTTGTCTCATTACATGTCACAGTTGTTGGTTCATCAAGGTAAGAAATAGTATTGTTGTAGAAGAAAAATGAAAGATAATGATAACAAAACATCAAATTATTGATAAATGTTGAAACTTTAAATAAAGTAGCGTTTAAATGACTTCCAACAACATTTTCTAAAACAGAACTGAAAGAAAAAATGTTTTTCTTAAAACACAATGCTCAAAAGAATTGTTTTTCAAATAATACTAGTAGCCATGCTACCCCGGGACTCATTTGGCCCTGGATAATGTGGCAGTCCAGTTTCTGAGAAATGCTCCCCTCTCCACTGTCTGAATGATAAGGCATTCTTCCTCATCCTCCTTAACTATGACATTGCAGTCCATATCTTCGTCTTCTAAGAACAGGTTCCTTAGCCCAGCCAAAGCTTCCTCTTCTTCGGATCCTCATATTGTATCGGCCTGATGAAAGGTCTGACTCAGATGCAGTACTGGTTGTTCAAGAGGGTAATAGGGACCATGCCATGGCGGTGACCAATTGTCATATTCTTGCCAGGTATACGAATATCCAAGCCCAAAAGTGGTACTATGACGTTTCAGCTGTATTGGCTTGATAATGCCTTGGAGTTTCTTCCCAAGCCCTTTGTCGGGTTCATACTGTTTACCTTGAAAATGGTATTAACAATTATATTTGATTTTGTGGTTCTAAAAATATGTAATTTATTTAAATACCAGTTATTAGATGAGAAATGCTAGGTGTGAATAAGAAAAGTAAGATATGCAAACCAAAGTTGTCACAAGGTTGGGGCCTCGAGATCACTGGAACTGGGGGGCCTCGAGGTCGGATTGTAGCAATTAATAATGAACAATAAACGAATAAACAGTGATATCGGGGGGCCTCGGGGGTAGCCTTTTGCGGTTAATAATGGATAATAAATGAAGAGCAATAAATGGAGTATAATAAATGAAGAACAATAACGATGTAGAGTAATTGTTGAGCATGTTAAACAAGAAAAACAGAGAATATTCTATTGCAGTGAATATTCATGTGTGTTACAAAATGACAGGGGTCCCTTTATATAGGAGGGGGAAATCCCAACATATTACATGTCTAATTATGACAAAGAAATGTTATTGGTACAGTTGTATAATGGCTCAGTACGGACTTGTACTATTTCTTGTAGACCTTGTTAGTTCTAACCACGTGTCCTTGGGAATATCCCGCCTTTCCATGATGGTCATCGATTTTCATACTGCCTCGAGGTGTGTTTTGATGGGTCTTCGATATACCTTCTTGAGGGAAGCACTTCGGGGTCGAGCCTCAGACTCTACTTCGAACCTCTCGTGACCGGGATTGGGATGCTATAGAGGCCTTAAAATCGGACTCCCCGATTTTGGCCATATACAGATAGTCCCCGCGTTTCTTAGAGAGAAATGATAAGAAAAGATTTTGAATTCTTAGCTCTTCGATATCTCCATCCTGACGTCAGCCACGTGAGGTCAACAACTGATGTGACAGAAAGGTTGCACAGAGGTCTTGTCAACATGATTCTCGAAAAGCCCACGAATCGCTATTGGTCGCCCTTTCTGCTCCGCCAGTACGCTTAGATGACTCCTATAAATACTCCAATTCCCTGTCTTTAATACTTTTACAACATCTTCAAATCTTCAAATCTTCGTTAACAGTTTTCTGTTTTCATCCTCTTTCTGTGTTCACCTCTCCGTCAACTTTCTCTTCTCTCTTTGAAGCTTTGTTATAATCATGGCTAAAACTTCTAAGACAATTCCTCAAAAAGAGAAAGCCCTTTCCTCATCACGCTCGTGTAAGAGCAACAAAGCAGTACCTCTTTGTTCCGAGGAGTGTACCCTCGGGCCCTGTGAAACATCTTCCGATTTTAAAGTTGATAACCCTTCTTCTATAGCAGGCCGATGCGAGCCCATGTCTCGGTATATTAGTTTGATAACCGATATCGAGAAGGTGAAAGTCGATTGCCATTGGGGGGAGGTGTCAAGTGGATATACCTTCATCTGAAGAAGATATAACTACACACAAAGCTGGTTTCCTCAGCGTATACATGTATCCCTTCACCTTAGGTTCTGTAGACCCTTCTTCACCACCCATAGACCTAGTGATCCTCGATTTTTGCTGACAATATCGAGTGACGCTCGGTCATATCTATCCTTCTTTCAGGAGAATCGTCTATTTAATTAGATATTTCTCGAACATGGTCGAGGGGATGCCTTTCACCCTCGACCATCTAATTAGATTATACATCCCTCGTCTCTAACGAGATGGCCTAATCAAACTGCAGCGTCGATCTTCAAAGTCATTCTTCGCCAGCATCGACGAAGATAAAGATTGGGGGTGGATGAGCCGCTTCGTTCGGGTCAGGACCTCGGATCTGATTCCTGCCGAGAAGATGCCATTCCCTGAGGAATGGAATATGAGTCGTAAGTGTTGATAGATTGAGTATGCTTCATTAACTGAATGTTTCCTTTCCTCTATTGAAGTAATTCCTTTCTGATTACGCAGCCATCGAATGGTACCCGGCGCGGTCAGAGACCTCCTGGGCTGGGTATGACAGTTAGGTTCCATTTCCCTATATGCTAAGCGTTCTTGGCGTGATTTGGCCAAAACTCGATGGGAAGCCAAGAATCATGGTAAGTTTTTCCCATTGTTGCTTTCAAATCCCCTAATAAAAGACTATTTGGTGGTATACTTGATTTTTAGTCCTTATGTAGGCCTAGGAGAAGCCGTCTAGATGAGGCCGCCTCCACCTGGCGAAGTGAAGACCCAAAAACCTGCCAAAGATAAGAGAGAAAGAAGGAGACGTCGGCGGAGTCTCCAAAACCAAAGAGAGTCAAAACTCGAAAACCTAAGGTCGATATGACGGCCTTAACCCCGGCAGCTGCTGAGAGTCTTCGTGCTAAATACGAAGATGATGACAATTGTCCACTGGTACTTACGGGAAAACAAAGCATTGATGTTTCGAAGGCTGCCGAGCAGAAGACTGCTGAGCCAGGAATGGCCGATGTGGTCCCACCTCGGATTGAGGAGACCCTCGATGAGGGTTTGAATGAATTCCTCGAGCCGACCATCGAGCAGGATACATCTCGTGATGATGGCACTTGGTCGTGCCGAGGACCATCGAGCAGGATACACCTCGGATTTGGAGATTATTTTGCCAGTGTTGAATATGAGCTTGATCTCGATGCCCCAATTATTCTTGAGGAGGCTGCGAAACTCCAAAAATAGGTATTTTCCTGATATAACATTTGTGCTTTGAGTTTTGATTCTTGTTTTTCTAACTTCTTTCCTTTGTGCTACAGGTCACGATGCTATACAACCAGGCCTTCTCCAAGTTACGGGCCGAGATGAATCATTGTGAGGAGGAGTTTGGGAAGCTCAAGTCGGAGTCGAATGAGCTAAAAACTCTATATGCCCGGCGGGAAGAGACCTTCGAGCAAGCTCGGAGAAAGTGTTCCAAGAGCGGTCCAACTTCATCAATCAGGTAGCTTAGCCTTTAACGGTTTGCTTTCCGTTTTCATAACTCAGCATTCAACAATTTGACTTGGAATTTGTAGATCAAGCAGAAGGATGACCTAGCGGGGCAGCTTCGGGAAGAGATTGTGTCCAAAGATGCTGAGAACCTCGATCTGAAGCAGGGGATGGACCGCATATCCTCTGAGAAGTACATTCTTCGAGAGGAACTAGCTTCGGCCCAGCATCTTCTTCAGGGCGCGAAAGAGGAGGGACACAAATATAAAGCGTTTCATGTCGAATCACCTGCCGCGTTATCCACAACCAAGTCTGAAGCCGACGCACTCATATCCTCATACCAGGAAGATGTTGCTGCAGCGAATGTACGAGCTAGGGAGATATCTAAAGAGGCCGAGCTCAAGCTGACTCGCGCCCTCGGCCATGCTCGGCTAGAAGCTCGAAGGCAGGCTTTCGAGTAATTGCACGCCAAGGGTTTCGACCTCTCTAACGAGATCGAGGAAATGAAGGCCCTGATAGAGGATTCGGCAGTACTAACCACTTCTGATGAGGGTTCCGCTAGCATCTCGGAAAGCAATGAAGATGAAGATTAGGCCATTTTTCGTTCCTTTTATTTCTTCTTTTTTTGGGGTAAGGGCTCTGAGACAAGGTGGGTCGCTCTGATGGTTATCACCCTCCACTTCCAACCAAGAGGTTGTGAGTTCGAGTCACCCCAAGAGCAAGGTGGGTAGTTCTTGGAGGGAAAGATGTCGAGGGTCTATTGGAAATAGCCTCTCTACCCCTAGGGTAGGGGTAAGGTCTGCGTATACACTACCCTCCCCAGACCCCACTTGTGGGATTAAACTGGGTTGTTGTTGTTGTTGTTGCTTTTGTTGTTGGGGTAAGGGCTCTGTGTGAGAGATTTTTTAAATGTAATCATGTAAATATACCTTTTGGAATACAAAAAATCTTCTCGTTTCACTCTTACTTTGTATTAATGTCTTCAGTGTTCCGCGTTTGATATTCATGCAAAGGTCAAACTCGAACTCTGTTTCATATCCTTCAAGCTAGGCCTAGGAGTAGCAAAGACCCTTACAATCGGGTTGTTCTGACTTCAATCGTATACCTTTCTTAGAACGGATTGGTAAGAAATGGATTTGACACCTCAACCCCTCGAAACGTCGTGTGATGACGTCATTCTTATGACATGACCGTGAAGTGACCGAAGCGACCCGCTGGTTCACTTCCCCAAAAGTCATAATTGCTTCGTCACAGCTGGTTGGTTACCAACATTAATGAATAGTCGTTGCCTTTCTCTTATATATATTTACTTTCCCTTTCATTGAGAACGTTACCGCTTTGTGCAACTATCTTTCTCTATAGAGTTCCTTTTCTCCACCAGTTCCACCGTATTAGTTTAAAGCTTTCACCGGAGTTTTCATCTCTCCTTTATGTTTCAAAGAAATCATGGCTACCATATCCAAAACCATTCATCAAAAAGAGGGGAGCCCCACCTCTGAAAATGCTCGGCTGGTGGTACACTGCCGGCGCTTAGCGAACTAGTCCCGGACTGCTTCATTTTGAAGAAAGACTTTACATTAGAGAGACCCCCCAACGTCCCTGGCCGTCGAGAACACGCATTGAGGCACATTCGGTCAATCGAGGAAAGACACCTCGAGGCTGTGAGGAGAGACTGTGGATGGGGAGAAAAGGTGGTACTCAAGATACCCTCGCGGAGAGAGGACATTACGGCCCATGTAGAGGGGTTTCTGAATGTGTATACGTATCCCTTTACGTTGGTTCCCCTCGGCCAACTCGTGCTCGAGTTCTGCCAAAAGTATCAAGTTACTCTAGCTCAGATTCATTCGCCTTTATGGCGGTTCGTACCGATGATGAGATTTTTTGCTGAAAAGGCCGAGCTTGAATTCACTCCCGGTCACCTTATTTGGTTGTATCGGCCTCTGCATCTTCGTGGTCTGATTACATTACGACGTTGATCCACCAAGTCCCTCTTTGCCAGTGACGACGAGGACGGGGATCAATGATGGATGAGTCGGTTTATTCGAGTGAGTACCGTTGACATCATCCCTGTGGAGTTCTTGTCGTTCCCCGAGGAATGGAATTTCAAACATAAGTAATATGTTTTACTTTATCACTTTCGTTCTCGATTTTGCCGAACTACATGCGAACGCTTGTTTTCCTCTCCCACAGCGATCCCGTGGAGGCCAGATGTGATCCCTGATCTTGTGGACTGGCTTCGCAAACTGGAAGCTTCTTCGATCTACGATAAACGCAAGTGGCGAGATTTGTCGAAGGGAAAATGGGAGGCGAAACACCACGGTTTGTGCTATGCAGTTCCTCTCTTTAAGGAATATTTTTCTTTATGTTCATCAATTTCTCTGCTGCAAGTATCAATGAGTTCTCTAAGATGAGGTCGTCCCCTCTAGGGGAAGGGGAAGAACATTTGGCTTCAGAGCCAAAGAAAGACAATAAAAGGAAAGGATCCTCGAGGGACGAGGATATTCATAGCAAAGCAGAACCCGCCTCGAGGCGCAAGGAAGATGCAGCCATCGACAAAGATCTTATATTCGTTGGTCGATCTATGGATGATGACGTTATTGAAGAGGACGGTCCTACATTGGTGGCTCAGACCAAGAGGCCTCCCGAGGCCGTTAAGCCCACTAGACTCGAGGACCCTAGCCTCGAGGTAGAGGCTCCAAAAGAGATTAGGGGCCAAGGCCCCGATTTGGCGGCTGGTTGTGAGACGTCGAAAAGTACTCCTAAGGGGACCTCGGATGGTTTTCCTGAGGCCACGACAGCAAGTCCTTCACCATTATCCCTATCTTCCTCCGAAGATGCCACGAGGGATGCTTGGGGCTAAAGGTCGCTCAAATTAGGCGGAGTCCAAAGTGGAAACGACCCCTTCCAGGGTTGCTTTACTGAGGCCGCTGGGGCCGAACCAGTAGATGCAACTCGACCTTCAAGGAGACTCAGCGGCTCTGTTCTGTGGTGAGTTTTTTAGATGGTATTATAACCTTTTTACCTTCATACTTTCTCCTCTATTCTAATCGGGCCTACTTTTTCGTAGGCCTTTGACAAACTTAAGGCCGAGTTGCTCCGCTATGAGGCCAAGTTGCATAGGTCCTCGAACGGGGAGAAAATCCTCAGGCTTTTTTGTGATAAAAAGGCAAGAGAGATGATACACCTTCTATCGGAGTTGAACTGATGTCATGATTACGAGGACAACCTTGAGAAACAGGTAACTTCTGTATTGAAGGAATTTGGGCTTCCTCTCCCATCTTCGGGGGCTAATATTTTGATGTTTGAGTTGCAGCGAAAGATCGAGATGCTGGAACGCCTTCAGGGCTAAGTTAACCAAGTCAATTCTGAGTGCAACGAATTGAAGGCACAGGTGGATGTCCTTGTTGCGTCCAGAAAAAATGCTTTGGCTAAAGTTTCTACCCTCGAGATTCAAATGCGTAATGCTCGAGAGAGCAACTCAATTCAGGCGAGCAGGATAGCTAAGCTTGAAACCAATCTCTTGAAGATGAAGGCCGAAGTTGTGTAGGCTCGAGCCAAAGCCGAAGAGGTCCGAGTAAAGGTCGATAAGAAGGTGGCCATCTATCTAAAATTTTCTACTGATGCTTAGATGGAGTTGAGGGGGGCTTCCGATCGAGAGGGAAGAAGCAATCAGTATGTCTGATGCAGATCCCGTAGGGAAACCCTCGAGGAGATTCATGTTAAGGGCTTCGATCTCTCGGAGGATATAGAGCAGGCCGAGGCGGATGAGCGATGCTAAGTTCCTCATTTTTGATGTTGAAGACAATAAGGAAGAGGTCGGTGAGGGAGCTGGTCCCGAGGGAGCTGATGAAGACACAGTCCCCGAGGGGGGAAAAGACTAAGTGCCCGAAGTTAGACTAGGTTTTTTCTTTCTTGATGACTGTAAAGGGCTCCCTATGGGAGTGTTGTGAATGTATCTTTGTGCCACCATTATATAAAAAATCTTTTGGTTGTATCTTTGTATAAATTTCCAACTCGTTTGTGTCTTTGTTTTAGTCTTGAATTTTGATGCTTGTCAATAATCAGTCTGATATATTGGACTTAAAATAAAAACCCTTGATGAACAATTGATAATAGATAATAGTTGATCGTTTAGGGCTCGGTCCTCGAATCAAGTTTTGACTCGGGCTTATCAACCTTAGGTTTTTGACACATTGGCCCTTAGGCTCTTTAGATCGGCCCTTAGGCACTTTAGGTTGGCCCTTAGGCTCTTACATATTGGCCCTCGAGCTCTTTTAGATTGGGTCGATTCGACCTCTAAAATGGATATAGTTTTCCCCCATTCTGGCTAAAGACTTTTGAAGTTTTGATTATGCCTTGGCATGTTTTGTGTTCATCCGACTCTTCGACGGCTCGAACAAGAACCTCGGTTATGAGTCGATATATGACGATAGTTGAGTACCTCGTGAGGTTTTCTCGAAGGCTTATTTTTCGAAGCCTTTTCATTGAAGGTTGATTGTTTCGAAGCCTTTTCATTGTTCGGAGCTGATATTATCGAAGCTCCTTTGCTTATGCCGAGGGTAGCCTGATTAACCGGTTTCTTTCGAAGTGTTTTCGAAGTATTTGAAGGCCTTTATTTTTATGGTGGCAGACGGAGGTCTCCGAGCCGTATTAATTTGGATGTAGCCTTTTAATATGACAGTAGTCTTTATGTTTGGTTGTAGCCTTTATTCCCCGGGTGAGATGACCTCGGCGTCTATATCGAGGGTATGCCTTTTTAGGGATCTTACAAGTTCGAATATATAGCCTTGGACTTAATATATGGGTTATGCCTTTTTAAGGTCTTATAAATTTGGGCATGCCTCGTTAAGGTCTTACATATTCGATGTTGCCTCACTAAGGTCTTTACGAGCTCGAAGTTGCCTCATTGAGGTCTTACGAATTCGAGTTTTTGATGGCTCAATGAGCTGGCTATCGATGACAGTCCCCGAGTGTTTGAGAGTTTTTGGCCCTTGAGCCGTTTTTCGTGAAAGCAATAAACTTCTTTAGGAACAAAGAGTTTTGATAAGAAAAGAGGCTTCTTCGATTACTTGATATATGTGTACATGTTTTTGCCTTCGGAGGCTCGATTATTCTAGATGGACACGGTCCATTTGACCGTTTGGCCCAATACAACATTCTTCTATCGAGGCCCTCTTAGGCATAACTTGATTCCTTCAAAAATATAACCTCTGAGGGTGATGCCCCCCAGTATTCGAGGTTGATTGAAAAGAAGTCTTGAATACTTGTTGAGTTTTTCTCAGGTAGCATATAGGTGTCGCCTCGTTAAAAACCTCGCCGGTAAAACCCATTTGGGATAAAACCCGATCTAAGGGGAAAAGAGTCTAACGCATACTTTAAAACCCAAGGTCTTCGAGCTGAAGGGTGCTTCGACTCCTCTCAATCGAACACCTATAATAAGTTAGTATAAAACATAAATTAAAAAGGAGAAGGTTATACCTTAGCAATGATAGCGTTTGAGCCTCGATATGTTCCAATTGCTTGGTAGTCGATTGCCTTCCATGGTGCCCAGTTTGTAGGACTTTTTGCCTATTTCTCCGAGGACGCGGCACGGTCCTTTATTCATTCATTTGGGTCCAACCGAGGATGTAGGTTGTGGTTTCTATTTGGTTGTTTGCTTGTCTTTTGGCTCCGTCGATGTAGAGGGCGTCGATGTCGATGCCACGTCATGCACCGCGAACATCTCCCTTGCTTCATACAGCTCCCCGTACACTATTTTTACTCTGTCCTTCGTTGGAAACTTCATCATTTGATGAAGGGTCGATGGCACCTCCCTCATACTGTGTATCCATGGCCTTCTGAGTAAAGCGTTGTATCTCATGTCACCTTCTATGACATGAAACTTAGTATCTTGAATTTTAACAGACATGTTGACTGGGAGGATGATTTCCCCCTTCGTTATCGCATGTGCCATATTAAATCCATTCAAGACTCGAGAGGCGGGTACGATCTGATCGAGCAGTCCGAGTTTCTCCACCACCCTCGACCTGATTATGTTGGCCGAGCTACCTAAATCCACGAGCACACATTTAATTTGAAATTTATTCAAAAGAAAAGAAATTACCAGTGCGGCATTATGAGGCTGAGACAAGGTCTCGATATCCTCTTCGTTGAAGTAAGAGCATCCTCTGGTACGTAGCTCCGAGTTCGCTTTTCCCTGGTGATGAATACTTTTGTTCGCTTGAAAACGGGTCCCTATGGGACGTCGACTCCACCAATGATCATGCGGATGATGTGATGGGTCTCTTCTGGCTTGTTCTTCCTGTTCGCTTCTATTTCCCGAAATTGGTTCTTAGCTCGGTCACCGAGGAACTCTTGAAGGTTCCCTTTGCTGATCAGTCAGGCTACCTCTTCTCGAAGCTGTCTACAATCCTCGGTCCTATGACTGTGAGTGCCATGGTACTTGCATACCAAGTTGGGGTTCCTTTGTGAAGGGTCTTACTGTATGGGTTTTGGCCACCTGGTATCTTTGATCTTACTTATGGCTGATACGATGTTTGAGGCATCGATGTTGAAGTTGTGCTCAGATAACCGGGGTGCCTCTACCGGCCCCGTGTGCCTATCGAACCCGGCTTTGCTCACGAGTCCCCGAGAACCATGACCTCGATCAATCCTTCGATTGCTTCGAGGTATATTGTGCCTTGGGGCATTTCTTCGATCGTCTACATATGCTTGGTATCTTTCCTTGTTGGGTCTCGATTCCCTTTCTATAGACCTTGATTCCTTTGCTAAGAGTCTGTTTGGATATACTGAGCCCAAGGGGGATCCCAACTGGTCGTCCTCGACCCTAATCTTTGATTGATACCTGTTGTGCACATCCGCCCAAGTTACGAAAGGATACTCAATCAAATTCAGCTTTAGCTGCCTCGAAGCTATTGAGCTCCGTTCGTTCAAGCCCTGAGTGAAGGACTGCACTGCCCAGTCATCGAAGATTGGTGGTAATTCCATTCGTTCCATTTGGAAGAGGGATACGAACTCCCTCAGCATCTCATTCTCTCTTTGTTTAATTTTGAAGACGTCGGACTTTCTTGTAGCGACCTTAATGGCACCAGCATGTGCCTTCACGAAAGAGTCTGCCAACATGGCAAACGAATCTATTGAGTTCGGGGAGAGGTTATAATACCACATCATGGCCCCCTTCGACAGTGTTTCTCCAAATTTCTTCAACAAAACTGATTCGATCTCGTCATCTTTTAGGTCATTCCCTTTTATACCACAAGTATAAGTGGTAATATGCTCATTGGGATTTGTGGTCTTGTTGTACTTCGAGATATCGAGCATCCTGAACTTCTTTGGAATGGGCTTCGGAGCCGCACTTGATGGGAATGGTTTCTGCACGAACTTCTTTGAATCTACACCCTTCAGAATCGGTGGTGCGCCCGGGATCTGATCGACCCTCGAGTTATAGGTCTCCATTTTTTTTTTGTTAGCCTCTATCTTCTTTTCCCCTAACTCAATCCTTTTGGTGAGATCCTCGAGCATTTTTATAATAGCAGGGTCTTCTGCTGACCCATTAGTACTCGATCTCTCTGGTGCCTGCTCGACTCGAGGAGCCTTTTCCGGTACTACTATGCTTGGGGTTTTCTGCTGACTCTATAGCTGAGCAATAGCCACTTGTTGTGCTTGTAACATCTCAAAATGACTTGTAGGCTAACTTCTCTTTCTTCCCGAGCTAGAGTTCTCTGCGCTTCATGTTGGTTACCTCCGCGCACACTTCCATCGGTATCAGATCTTACATCAACATGCAAAACGTTGCGTGAGCCTACAACGTCAGGGATTTGCGTTGGTGCCACCCCAGGTTTTGCAGTGGCACACCGGCGTCTGAGGCAGTTGCACCGTTCTCTCCATGAAGCCTGAGATCGTTGTTTTCGTGTGAATTCATTGTGTTAGACATTTTTTGACCTGAAATCAAAGATTCTTGGACAAGAAAAAGTGTGAAAAATAACTTGTGTTTTCAAAAACTAGCACCAAAACAATCACTACTATTTTTAGCCCCACGGTGGGCGCCAAACTGTTTACATTGAAAATGGTATTAACAATTATATTTGATTTTGTGGTTCTAAAAATATGTGATTTATTTAAATACCAGTTATTATATGAGAAATACTAGGCGTGAATAAGGAAAGTAAGATATGCAAACCAAAGTTGTCACAAGGCTGGGGCCTCGAGCTCACTGGAACTTGGGGCCTCGAGGTCGGATTGTAGCAATTAATAATGAACAACAAAATGAAGAAACAGTGATATCGGGGGGCCTCGGGGTAGCCTTTGGCGGTTAATAATGGATAATAAATGAAGAGCAATAAATGGAGTATAATAAATGAAGAACAATAACATTGTAGAGTAATTGTTGAGCACGTTAAACAAGAAAAACAGAGAATGTTCTATTGCAGTCAATATTCATGTGTGTTACAAAATGACAAGGGTCCCCTTTATATGGGGGGGGGGGTCCCAACATAGTACATGTCTAATTATGACAAAGAAATTCTATTGGTACAGTTGTATAATGGCTCAGTACGGACTTGTACTATTTCCTGCAGACCTTGTCAGTTCTAACCACGTGTCTTTTGGAATTTCCCACCTTTCCATGACGGTCATCGATTTTCATACTGCCTCGAGGTGTGTTGTGATGAGTCTTCGATATACCCTCTCGATGGAAGCACTTTGTGGTCGAGCCTCAGACTCTGCTTCGAACCTCTCGTGACCGGGCTTGGGATGCTATAGAGGCCTTAAAATCAGACTCCCCGATTTTGGCTATATACACATTCCCCGCCCATGCCAGTATGCTTTCTATTTTGTTGCTCCACCAGTTATCTTTCTCAATTGCATTGACGCGCTCGATGCGATGATAAGTATCTCCGCCCAACTTCCTTCTATTCTCCACGACCGGAATAGTTTGATTGGTATAAATGGGATTGCTCCCATCTCCATGAATGATTACATCTTGATTATTCCATTCAAATTTCACAGCCTGGTGCAAAGTGGATGCAACAGCCCCAGCGGCATGTACCCAAGGTCGTCCCAACAATAGATTGTAGGAGGCGGATATGTCTAGCACCTAAAATTCAACATCGAACCAAGTAAGACCCATCTGCAAGCATAAATTGGTTTCCCCAATTGTGGCTCTTTGCGACCCATCGAACGCCTTCACATTCATAGTCCCTGCTCGTATTTCATGCAAACCCTTGCCCAACCTTTTCAGAGTTGTCAATGGATAGATGTTGAGGCTAGATCCTCCGTCTATCAAAACCCTAGGAATGAACTTATCCTCACATTGCACTGTGATGTGCAGTGCCATGTTGTGGCTCAATCCCTCTGCGGAAACTCATATTCGTGAAAGGTGATCTTGTGGCTCTCCAGCACTTGCCTCACCATGTTGTCTATTTCCCCACTAGTGATATTATTGGGCACGTACCCTTCATTCAACACCTTCATCAGAGCATTCCTATGCGCCTCAGAATTGCAGCAGTGATAGGATGGATATCTGGGCGGGAGTTTTGTTCAGATGGTCTACCACAGAATATTCCCTTGCATGCACCTTTCTCCAGATATCATCAGGGCCGGTTTCAATGATAGGTTATTTGGTAGCAGCTTCCTTACTTGTTCCTCCCAATTTCTCAGGTGTATAGATTCTTCCAGTTCTGGTCATCCCTTGTGCAACACCAGACTCTTCCATTTTTGCTTTCCCTTTCTTCCTGGCTTCGGCAACATAATCCCAAGGTACGGCATTGGATTTAAAGGGCGGTGTAGATGCTACTGTCATAGTGAAGGGTGTGGTTACTTCTATTTCAAATGGAGCAAGTGTAGCTACAAGTGTTGTCACTTCAATTTCGAACGGAGTTGATGCGCCTACCTCAACTTCGACTGGTAGTTGTATCTATACCAAAATAGGAGTGAGAATGACTGCAGGTTTTTTAGGGTCATCATCTTCCCGTATAAGCCCAATTGACCCTTCAGGATCTCATTCTTCATCAGTTTCTATCACATTTACTCTTTCACCCCTATGGTCCGGGAGAGGGTTGTTGCGAACATTGGGTGCGGCTTCCTTTGTTTGTATAACTTTGGTATCAATCAGTGTATGAATCTTATCTTTCCGAGTGCGACATTTATCAATGATATATCCCTTCATGCCGGAATGGTATGCATATATTTTTTTGGGTTGACCCACTGGGAGTAGATTTCCATGGCAACAGTGGGAATAGGAGTGACATAACCAGCAGCTTTCAGTCTCTCACACAACTTATCGATGGGTTCAGCAATAGGGGTATATTGTCTAGGTAGCCTGCGGTCGAAATTTGGTCTGGGTTTCTGGTAGTTTTGGCGGGCTGGCGATGAGTGATAATATGTTGGCTGGGTGTTATAAGTGTGGTAGACAGTGGCAGGTTGAGGATATCTGGGAGGTGAAGGTTGGTATGCGGGTGGAGGTGTTTGGTACATAAGAGGAGATTTTGGACCTTGGGCTACCATTACTGCCCCTATTTCTTTCTTCTATGATATGCCCCTGACTGTAATGCTTTGTTCGTAGCCTGCAACGCTTTAAAATTTGTTACCATCCTGCTCTTGATCGCTTCTTCAATCCTTTCCCCGAGTTTGATGATATCGGAGAATTTATGATTCTCGATGACCATTAACCTCTCATAATATTGTGGATCCTGGGCCCTGATGAAGAATTTGTTCATTTGCTCTTCTTCCAATGCCGGCCTAACCTTTGAAGCTTCTGACCTCCATCGCGTAGCATACTCGCGGAAAGTCTCTGTTGGTTTCTTCTTGAGGTTCTGTATGTAGAAGACGTCTGGTGCATTTTCTGTATTGAACCTGAATCGATCCATGTAGTCTGGTGCCATGCTTACCCAATTAACCCACTTCTTGGGATTTTGAATGATATACCAAGAAAGAGCGTCTCCAATGAGACTTCTCATGAACAGCTTCATACGAATCCTTTCATCCTTCCCAACTCCCACGAGCTTGTCACAGTATGTCCTCAAATGTACTTTCAGGTCACCTGTTCCATCAAATATCTCAAACTTAGGAGGTTTGTAACCCTCCGGTAGTTCTACGTCTGGCTGAATAGATAGATCCTCATAATTAATACCTTCAATTCTTCTACCTCCTTCAACACCCTGGACTCGGATTATGAGCTTCTTGAGCTCCTCTGCCATATTCTTGATGAACATGTCCTTCTCAGCGGATTTTGGTATGTATGAGGTTGGTTGAGTGGAGTGGGGTAAGGTTTTGACGTATATGGGATTGTTTTGGTGGATGCCGGGAATTTGAGTGTAGTGGTGATCATTAGTTGAACTTTGCGGATCATGGATAGTTTATGGGGTATGTTGAGGAGTATGGTAAGTAATGGTTTGCGGGTATTGAGTCGAAAGATGTTGCTGTTGAGGGGATGCTGGTATGGGTAGAGGATTAGGATTTTGAGGAGGTTTTGGGTACTGGTGGGGTGCGAGAGGATTTTGCGGGTGTGTTTTGAGGAGGTACTGGGTTTTGAGTATTTTTTTGGTTGATGTCTGGGACATTTAGGGTGAGGGGGAGGTTTGCTAAGTTGCGGACCTACTCAAGTTTCCCTTACAATTCTAGTATCTTTTGCTCCAACCGTAAGACCAAATCATTTTGTGCCGGAGTACTCCGACCGTCTGAAATCTCAACATTCTCTACATGTGTAGCGTTATCTTTCCTGACACCACTCATATCATCCATCTTAGCTTTTCCCTTACTTTTTGGATCACTTGGAAGAGGAGGTGGGGAGGGGGTCTCTGGATCTGGTGTGATATGTTGATGATGCCAGTATGTTCAAACCAACCTTAGGGGATGGGAATAATCAAAATAAAGAAAAACAAAAAGGTAAACAAGTCAGTAAGGATTCTGAAAAAGTATTTGCAGTATTTAAACACGTATTGCGGAAATATAAATGCGCGTCCCAATTTTGGGAACCTCGTTGTGCCCGAGGTAGGTCTAGCGACATGTAGATTTGGAGAAATTTAATGTCGATATCTGCCTCATTTCATTAATGTAGTAAATAAGATGAACCTAAAAACGACAACAAATAAATCAGTCACTAATGGCATTCGTCTTATTACATTCGAATTCAAAACGACTCTAAAAAGCAGATAATCCTAATCTACTTGGTCCCAGAGGGACCTTTCCAAGCTTGGACTTCTTGGCTCCATTGATCAGATTCTGCAGGCCGCGCATGTCCAGCAGCAGAGTCGCCCTTGTTAGGTGTCCTCCTTCGTTACCCTCTGCATTCTGACAATATATGACTTTTCCCTCATCTTCCCCCTAGTTCCATTAGACCCTGCTCCAGATATTCCAAACTTTCTGTCGACTTTGTAGCTATTTCCCTCCATTCATTAATTGACTTCATGTCAATCTTGTGCTGTTCCAAATGCCTGGCCTCGGACTCGAGGAATCTTTTGTGTAGCCTCTTATACTTCACATGTGCTTCAGCAGCTTCATCTATGACCCTGTTTCCTTGACCGACCCCTGGCTCGACTATTCCTACTATGCAATCATCCAACCATGATGGGTAAAAGTACACATGACCTGCGTGGTATCGATCTGGCTCGATGGTATCCTTTGAAACAATGTTATTCAAATGCCACATGTGTTGGGCATCACATTTGCATGGAAGGGCATCGTCTTGAAAATCTTCTTTGTAATGACCTATTTTGGAGACTCTCGGTATGACTTGTTTTCTACCAGCTTGTCTCATGACCCTGATAGGGACATAGGGATATATGCCCATTAACCCAATAAACGCCAAATGCGGAACATCCCTGGATCTGATGATGAATTCGCTAGTAGGGAACCACTCGAACATCCAATGAACCTTGTCCTCGGTCAGATTGTTGAAAAATTGTACCCATTCTGTAGCATTCCCCGGTTGTGCAAACCTGTCTAGGAAGAAGGTCATTCTTTTCGGATGGTGGAAAGCTATGTGGTCATTCCATGGTCTCCGTGGAAATTCTTGGCGATATTGGCCTCTCTGAAGATGTTCTAACAACCAAATCTGCAGCAGCAAGTTACAACCCACAAAATGTTTGAACCCCTTCTTGCAACAATCCAGAGCTCGGTACATTTCTGCTACAATCATTGGAACAATAGTATATGTTTGTCCCTCGATCCCTTCCATTAAAGATTTGGTTACCATGGCCAACCTGGTGTGAATCATGTCACCTTGGCTTGGAAACACTATCATACCCAGAAATCAGACGATGAATACGAAAACCCTACGATGAGTCAAACCCAGGGAAGTGATGGAGAATTCGTCATGTAAAATACGATAATATTTGTTGTGTCCATATCGTTCGTAGAGGAAGTCAAATGTTATGTAGGACTTCTTCAGGCATGCGAAGTCATCATTCTTCCTCAGGCCCATCATTTTTATAAATCCCCTAGGAGTGCGATTTTCTGGCACTAACAAACCGGGACTATCCCAGGGTAATCCAATGAATCCTCATATTTCCTCCAAAAGAGAAGTCATTTCTATATTGCCAAGCGGAATACAGTTCGTTCTCCGTCCTAGAACATGGTAGCAGCTTCGATCAGCATGTTATTTGGCCGGATGTCTAATAAGGAGGGTAAGTTTCCAATAACCCTCTTTACGTGATTTTTGTCGCTTGGCGAATATTTTCCCACCAATCCAGCCATAAAGGTGGTATATTGCAGACCATGTCGAACCTGGGGACTTCGTGCCTTATTTGCTACAAAATAAACAATGTTAGACCATTTCCCCCTCCGGATTTGACTACTTACACATTAACAATTATTATATCGCCATTTGTTTCTTCAAATAATGCACATATCGTGATTGCGCCCGTTGGGATTATGAAAATCCCGGTGGGCCTTGGACAGGATTTTTCTTAGAAGATTATTATGTGGACAACATATTAACCCATGCTAGGTTCTATCATGATGCATGTACTATTATTATCAGAGTAAGGTTTATATGGAAGTCTAGACTGGCACCCCCAAGCAGACAACTTGAGGGGGAAAGGCACGGAACCGTCGAATGCACCGTTGATCGACTAGTTTTACCGTAAATAAGCCTTTCCAAATTCAAAAAGAGTGATATAGGAAGAACACAGACACCCATCAAGTGTTGCTATGGTATTAACTACGCACGAGTGGAATATGATGTTGAGCATGTATTTTTGCAAAAGGAAAATAACACGTTGTCAAGTATTTGCACGATGAAAATGATAAAATGCGGTATTTAATAATTGTAAAGGCAGGAAAGAAAGAAAACAAAGAGAGGAGTTAGTTTCCATAATGAAAAGCGATAAAAACAAGAAAAAAGGAATTTAGTGAGCATAATTCAAGGAAGGACGACAAATAAGTTCATATAAAGGGAAAATGGGAAAGTAATGTGCAAGTATTAGCAGAATAATACGGACATGCTTATTGAAAAAGACTAATTCACAAAACAAGTTCGTTATGGTAAGAGCCTAAGGATATCCCCAGCAGAGTCGCCATGCTGTCGCGCCCCCTTTATCTCGCAAAATCGGGTTTCGACATTTGACAACTCCTTTTGAGAGTATGGAAAAGGAATTGGTTGTTAGAGTCTCCACCTAACGGATTAAGGTGTGTCAGGGCACCTATAGTAAATAACTCAGATTATACCAGTTTGCATCACCAGAGATCGAGTAAGGGCTCAAATTACCTTTAGGGGAAGGTGTTAGGCACCCCTCGAGGTCCACAACGGTTGGTCCCGGCCGAACTTAAATTATGCGAATTAGTCTAAGAAAGCGAAGAAACTATTTAAAAGGGATGGGGGTCCTAAATTTTTTAGCCTATAAGATCACCCCGTGCAATATAAATAATACTTCGTAACTTCCCCAGGACGGGGGTGTTACTCATATTATTCAGCGGGCACAGACTATCATCTCATGCTACCCGATTACTATCTTTGAATTTTTACCTAAAGCGCTCTAGTTGATTCTAACTCGTGTCCAATGTGTGCACTACTCGTCCCTTACCTATGGTCCTGGAGGCATTAGGACCTCTATTTAGGATGGTTCTGGACTCGACCTATGTTGCTCAAAATTGTAAAATACTAGGCGACATACAAAAGAGTTAGGACTTTTCAAATAAAGACATATATGGGCTCAAATTAACCTCCACATATAAACAGCAAATGCATGCAACTAATTAATAGGTTTTATTAATCGTAGAGTCCTATAGGCAAGATATATATGTGAAGTTGAACAGGCGGGCAGTCGTATATAGAATCAGTTTCTTAATGCGAGTATTAGGACCTACATGTATATTTGCCTACTGATTTTAGCTTAAGGCAGTATCTGGGCGTTTCATACAATAGTGAATAACATCAAATCACAAGAATATGTCCAAAATTATTTATTTAATTCTATAGGCATGTTGTCTACAAGTGTACTGATTATAATCATATAGGCATGATTTCTACAAGTGTACTGATTGTAACCCTATAGGCCTGATTTCTACAAATGTACTATTTTTTTTAATCCTAGTCATGTTTTCTACCATTAGACAGTGTATAGGCAGGAATTTACACACATTGGGCCAGAAAACAATTAAGCCAAGTATTGATCCTATGGGCATGGTTGCTGACACACGATTACTGGGCAAATTGATACACCTGTCACAACCCAAATTCCCCACCTTAGGGATCGTGATGGAGCCTAACACCACACTTGCTAGGCAAGCGAATGTTAGAATCTGATTCACTACTTTGCATTATTTATCCCTTTATACATAATAAAATAATCTAAAGAAAACTAAATGTAATGGCTTTTAATGAATGATTCCAAATATAAGAAAAATAAACAATTAATTAAA
Source organism: Nicotiana undulata (assembly GCA_005239495.1). NCBI lineage: Eukaryota > Viridiplantae > Streptophyta > Magnoliopsida > Solanales > Solanaceae > Nicotiana > Nicotiana undulata. The sequence continues at coordinate 4,684 of MDKH01187521.1, read as the reverse complement.
CCGAGCCACGAACTAATTATATAAACAAATCTAGATCTACCCTAGAGTCTGGTGTCACCATTCACGAACTACTAAAGAATACTACAAATACTGGACTGAAAGAAATAGTGTAACTGTTCTGAATATACTAAAATAGTTTTATAGAAATAGGAGAAGACTCTCGGAATCTGCGAACGCCGGCAGATATACCTTGTGTCTCCGAGTGAATAGATGACTGCTCTAAAAATCTCTATTGCTGGCTAGTACCTGGATCTGCACAAAGGAGTGCAGAGTGTCGTATGAGTACAACCGACCCCATGTACTGAGTAAGTGTCGAGCCTAACCTCGACGAAGTAGTGATGAGGCTACAATGGGGAATTAACAATATAACATGGGACAACATAAATAACAAAGCAAGAAGGAATCTAAACAAATAAATAAATACTGCAATAGCAATAAAATGACTCAGCCGCCTTTTCCAGGTCTCAACTATAACCAATACTCAAGTAAATCTCCAATTTTCCAAACTTTACTTTAAAATAATCACATGTACGAAATATAAGAAAACCGTAGAGTAAAACAAGAATTTCCACATCCTTAAAATTTAAAAATCATTCAAGCATCATTATTCCCTTATCACATCCCCCTTATCACAATCAATTTTGTTTATTCATCAAAAACTTTCACAGTTCAGGCCAAGCTTTCTCAAATTTTTATTTCAACAATTTCAAACAGAACACAATATAGCTTGTAAGCTTTAAACAGTATCATCCCACAATAAAACCAGCCAGAATATAGGTAACCACTGTAACACTGTCAACCTAACTCAGTCTTTATATACCATGATAGAATCAAGAGAACAGCCAACACTTTTAACATACTTACAACAATAATTATAAATAATCAAATGAAACCAAATAACCACGTGAACCTCAACAATCACGAAACAGTTAAACTGCATTTCTCACAACTTTCTCGATATTATCAAAAATGAAACCAACATGAATATATAAATATATTTCCAAAATAGTGCCAAACTGCTCAACCTTTCTGTACCACAAGGGAACCAATTACGCAACCAATACTATTCCAAAATATCCAAATAATATTTAACAGCAATGTAATAAGGCCTAGTCGTCATAGAACAATAATGAACATAGAGCAACTAAGACAGGAGTCAATTAAATTGGAAACGGGGAAGGGATCATGTTTAACAGACAATTTGGTGGTGCATAGATACTCGTCACCTCACCTATATACCACACACATGCTAATTCACATAACAAATAAATTGGGGATTCATATTCCCTCAAGTCAAGGTTAAAGCAAGCACTTACCTTAATTTCGCAGGTCACTCGCAGCTCAATTATAGCTTTTACTTTAGAATCTTGCTCTAACTTGCTCGAATCTAATCATAATTAACTCAATATCATTAATGAAGGCTAAAGGAACTAACTTTATTTTAAATTATAATTTTTCCTAAGTTTTTTCAAAAAAAAAGTGAAAACCCGACCATGGGCCCACTTGGTCTTAACTCGGGGTTCGGACCAAATTACGTTTACCCATTCATCCACGAATCCAAATATACAATTAGTTTCGAAATTCGACCTCAATTCGAGGTAAAGATTCGATTTTTACAAAATTTCCTAATTCTACCCCAACCCTCAATTTTTACCATGAAAATTCTTAGTTTTTGATTAAAAAGTGATGAAAAACAATGAGTAATTGAAAGAGTAAAGTTTAGAACTGATTACCTATAACTTGGGGATAATATTTGGTGAAGAAATAGGGTTGTGGGGTTCGAAAATTTGAAGAAGAAGAAGTCTGCCTGTTTTATATAATTTTTTTTCTGCCAGCTATTCTGCCTCGTTTATCGTGTCAAACGATTCCGAAACTCAATTTTTATGCCTCCAATGGATTCCTTGTAAAATTCTATTCAAGTTAGGCTTTTGAATCACTCAATTTGACCTTATAATGAAGGAAATATGTAGGTTTTAATATTTGCAAATAATGCAGATTTTTAATAAACCGTCAATTAACCTGAAAAATCTGACAACCTTAGTAAAATGACCATAAAATCCTCGTACGATGTCCAAATTGAATGATTCTTTTTGTTACGGGTCCATAATTACGATACAGATCTAATACTTCATTCAAAACAGAAATTGGAGCTCATTTGTTCAATATGGTATCACTTGTGCTTGAAGAAACAACGTCGAAGCATAAGAAAGAATGAGCGCAACACAACCCAAACCTATTTGAAACTCACCCAAGCCTTTGAGGCACTAAACCAAACATGCACGAAAGTCTAAAAGCATCATACGGACTTGCTTGTGCGATCAAATCATGAAAATAACATGTAAAACTATGAGTTAAACCTCAAAACTCATTATTTTTCTCAAGAACACTTAAAGTTCACTATTTATCAACCGGACGTCCGAATCACGTCAAATAAATTTCGATTCTCACCAAATTTCGCAGACAAGACTTAAATATCATAAAAAACCTGTATCAAGCTCCGGAACCAAAATACGGGCCCGATACCAATGGTTTCAAACGTTAATTCATTTCTTTATTTCATTAATAATTTAGCAAAATAATTTCTTTTAGAAATTAATTTCTAAGGCTTGGGACCTCAGAATTCAATTCCGGGCATACGCCCAAGTCCCATATTTTACTGTGGACCTCCTAGGATCATCGAAACACAGATCCGAGTCCATTTACTCAAAATGTTGACTCACGTCAACTAAAACCAAATTTATAATTCTAAAAATTGTTATTTCTTATATTTTCACATAAAAGCTTTCCGGTTTCACGCCCGGACTGCACACGCAAATCGAGGTAATTAATTATTATTTTTACGATTAATAAGCCTAGAATGGAGTCTAAATTCATAAAAGGTCATCACAACACCTAAAGGCACGATTTCTAACATATCACAACGTTATCCTATAGGCAGGATTTTCTAGCATGTAAACACAATATAGAACTCATACAATTTCAACAACATAATATGGAACTTATAAGCAGAACCAATAGCACAAATAGAGACTCTATAGGTAAGATTTCTACTCGACTTTGCAAATGAAAATAAGAAACCCTTCCCAATTTTACTAAATACCCTAGAATTATTATTACAAAATTATTACAGACCAAGTTAATGAATGAATTACAGAATAAAATAAACTATAGAGAGCCATGCCCAAATACACCTGGGCAACCCAGGCCTTCAACCCATAATAGCTACAAGGCTTATATTCATGGATACACAATAACCAGTGGTGAGTGATTCACCCATAGCACACAGAACCTAAATCTCTAGTGTATCAAAGTTCCCAAGGGCTTCAAGAACCTAGGTCAATGCTCAGACTAAAGAATAAATACTCAGAACAGTTCAAAGGAGATTAGAAACCAAACCACAGTGCGTTAGAGTTCACAAGGGTCTCACATGGACCCCGAGCAGTGCTCACACTGGGGAGGTTAAGAACATAACCTAGATGGCCTAGGAATGAGGATTCAGGGTAGCATAAACAGCACATAAAAGGAGGCAATGGTTAAGGGACAGATTTTGAAACATACTTGATTTTAGGAAGCCAACGTAACAGAGTTCAAAACATAGAGTAGTTGAGCACATTGGCAGAATTGCATTGAAAAGATCTAGGAAAACAAATAGGCAAGGTTTTCAAAGTTGTTCATGCACAAATACATAGTACTTAATAAGTTAAGGTCTTAAAGGTTTAATTAGGCTAAGTGTACATGCTAGTATTAAGGACAAGCTTTGTTCATCACAAACAGTATTTAGACATGGTATGAAAGCAAAAAGTCAAATAACCATATGGAATCCAAACGAATTAAAGACATGCTAAAGGGCAAGTTATTATGGTAGGGGCTTAGCACTAATCAAACATATCAAGACAAACTTTCGATATTATCTAGACATATTCAACTCAAGTATATCAATAATGACTCAATAATTCAAACCCATAGCCTAATTACCCATTTCCAATCATTCTTCCTAAAATTCCAAAATTTGACCCCGGGCCCACATGGTCGAAACTCGAGGTTCGAACCAAAACCCGATCACCCATATCCCCACGATTAAGAATATACAATTTGTTTTAAGATTCGACCCCAAATTGGGGTTGAATCACCCAAAAATCCCAAAAACATAACACTACCCAAAATCTCAATTTCTACCTTAATTTCCATGTTTTTTAGGCCTAGAATCTAGTGATTAATTGATGAAAGTAAGGGAAAATGATGTTAAGAACACTTACCTATGGAGCTATGGAGGTTGGAGGGCTTGAATTTCGTCTATGGAGGTTTTGGGGAAGAAAGAGGAAGTGAGAAAGGGTGAAATCCCATAATGAAGTCTGTTTTGGAGTTAATAAAATAATTGGGCAATTTTCGCACTTGCGGAAGGGGGCTCGCACCTGCGGTATCGCAGGTGCGGAAAAAGGATCGCACATGCGGTATCGCAGGTGCGGAAAAAGTATCGAACCTGCGGACTTGGGCCAGCCCAGAAGGGGCCGCACCTGCGGAAGGGAAGCCGCTCCTACGGAGCCGCCCTTGCGGCGCCTGGGTCACACCTGCGAGGCTTGGGACCGCAGGGGCGGTCCCGCACCTGCGGTCACACCAGCTTATGTGCACCAGCAGTGGTTTCTGCTGGTTTTTGGCCTCGCGCGGGGTCCGGGAGGCACCTGGG
>ML271761.1:566-35639 GCA_005239495.1 Nicotiana undulata | reverse complement strand
CTTGTTCTTCTCTACTCAAAATATATTTACAAGGCTCAAAATATATTCAAAGATATTATTTTCTTGCAAAAGATCAAAAGGTGTCTAAAAATGGCTGCTAGGTCAAGTATATAAAAGTTGAAGTTGGAAAATGTGATTTTACACCTTTGTCCAAATCTGATGCCCGACTACCGCACCTGCGGAAGATTCATCGCAGGTGCGATTCCGCAGGGGCGGAATATTTCGCGTAGGTGCGGGTTCTGAGTTGTGTCACTTTTCCGAAGGGGCGGATGTCTGTTCGCACCTGCGATTCCGCAGGTGCGTGAATTTCATCGCAGGTGCGAGATTAGGCTGGTTTGAATTCCATCGCAATTGCGGACATTTGGTCGCACCTGCGGTTCCGCAGGTGCGTAAAAAGCACCGCAGGTGCAAGTCTTGTGTGCCTGAGCCAGCTTCGCAGGGGTGACAATTCCTCGCAGGCGCGAGGTCGCGCTTGCGTCCTAGAATCCGCAGGTGCGGAATCACTGAAGCCTTTCATGCACATTTTCACCGCTTTTTGTCCAACTTTCAGTCCAATTCAACACCAACCTTCATAGCATCATTTCCCTGAAAATTGAGCAATTATATACTAACAACGACCTCAAATTATCATTTAACAATACAAAATCTAAATGAGAAAAGGCTAAAATGAGTGGTAAAATCACCACTCATCAGACATGTCGTGCCTTGTTCTGTTCATTATATGTTTGAGAAGTTAAATTTCTGCCTTTATCTTTACATTTCAGTTATTACCCTGTTCTACCGTGCTAGCATATTGTTACCCCTATTACCCCAGCATGTTCTCCCCGTATCTGTCTTACTTGTTGATTTCTGTTGCCATCTTTCCTGTTATTATATAAAACTGTACAGGTACATATGTTGTTGTTGGTCCTAGCCTGGTCACTACTTCGGCCGAGGTTAGGCTCGACACTTACTCAGTACATGGGGTCGGTTGTACTGATGCTACACCTGCACTTCTTTATGTTGTGTAGACTACGCAGCCGGACTCGGTGATCACTGACGATCGGAGCATCTCATCTGTCACACAGGAGACTTCGAGGTAGACCCGCAGACGTTCGTGGGCCTTGACGTCACCTTCTACTTTCCACTTTCAGCTCTGTCTTACTTTGTATTTCAAAGATAGTCCTATGTATTTATTTTCAGACCTTTTGTTTGTAGTAATCTCTTAGATAGTCCGTGAGTACGTGACACCAGTCTGGGATTTTGTATATGGGTTGTATTTCGAATCTGCCATGTTATATTTTGGTTATTTGCTAAATTTCATATTTTGGGCCATCGATGCCCTAGTTAATTTGCTCGTTTCAGTCGTTGATGAGTTATATTCATTTAAAACGTTGGTTGTCTGGCGGGTTCACCGTTAGACGCAGTCATGGCCCGAAGGTGGGATTCCGGGCCGTGACAGTAAGTGGCTCCTTCCCATTCCTAAGTTAAATATGAGATCTTGCATGGAATTTGACATGGAAATTAGAAGGGAATTGGAATTTTTGGAGGAAAAACCTAGAAATTCGTAATTTGGATTTTTACCACGAATTGAGCATGAATATTTAACTAAATTGTATATTTGAGCTAGTAAAGCTATGGGTAGAGTGTAGCTTCAAGAAGTTTTGGAATCCGGGCACGGGGGCCGGAGGGCCATTTGGTCAATTCTTCGAGCGGAGTTGGGAATTTATATAATTCGAATTGTTAACAAATATTAGAGTATAATTTCAGTGGGTTCTCATTATTTGGATAGTTTTTGGTCGTTGTGAATCCATTGGGGTCGTCGGAAGAGCTTGGAAGCCGGTTATGGAATTTCGGAGCGAGGTAAGTCTCCTTCCTAACTTTGTGAGGGGGAATTGTCCCCATATGTGAACTAAATGAGTACATGCTATTATTTGCGGGGGCTACGTACGCACGAGGTTACGGGAGTCCGTGCGTAGCTACTAATATGCTATGTCCGGGTAGTCTAGGATCCTCTAACCTGCTTACTTGTTATACTTGTGACCTTGTCAATAAAATATCATGTGATGCTGTCAAGTTAGTAATTAAATCTCTAAGAAGGATTGGGTTACTTTTATTAATTATCTAGATGAAGAATCGATTCTGCCTTGGATATTTGTGTTTCAGATAAATCTAAAGTGTTTGAAACCCTGTCGAAATTGGAAAGTAAATCTCCAGAAAGGCTTTAAATATTATACTCATGTTCATTTAAAAGGAGAATTTCATCATTTCATTGAATAGTTAATTTTCCTGATAAAAATGTGGTTTATTGGTGTGAAAATGTGTAACTATGGGTGTCTGAGTCGTATGTATGATTCGCGAGTAGGATGAGCCTGTATTTATGTATATTTATATAGGGACCCGAGTCGCATGTATGATTCGCGAGCGGGGTAGCCCTAGTGTTGTGTTAACCGCGTGGCATGTTCGATTAGTGAGCGGGGCAGATAGATGCATCTATGGTTCGGGTCATTCTACCCTCGGCAGTGCACATTTTTATTATTGTTGGTCCGCGCCGTTCAACCCTCGGCATATCTCGCGCATGATAATTGATGCGTACTTTTCTGTGATTTATACATGTTTATTGGTCTGGAAACTGTAAATTGTCAACTGAAATGACGAGGTGTTAAAGTGGTAAATGTAAGAAGAACTGATATTCCTTATCCCTGATATTTATTAAATTGCCTATGATATTCATGCTTAGTGTCTCACTCGATTATGTTAAATTGACCTCTAGTAAGTGTCTAATTCGACCTCTCGTCACTACCTCTCTGAGGTTAGGCGGGATACTTACTGAGTACACGTTGTTTTCGTACTCATGCTACACTTGATGTGCATTTATTTTGCACAGGTACTTTTCACAGCGATGTGGCCGGCTTGGAGACTTAGGTGAGCTGCATCATCCGGAGGCGACCCGCAGCCGACAGAGTCTCCCTCATATTTTATTTATTTTCATTTTAAATTCCTTGTCCAATTTGTATCTCGGACAAGCTTCGTAGTATTTGTATAAATTCTTAGAATTTTCTCATGTACTTGTGACACCTGGTTCTGGGATTTGTTACGGGATTTATTTACTATTTAAATTTTTTAAAGATGTTATTGCTTGCTAAGTAGGAATTCGATAATTATTATTTAAGCAAATGAAAAGGGAATGATTTCAAAATGTTATAATAAAGACTTCACTAATTATTAAATGTTGGCTTGCCTGACCGTGGGGTCCGTCGCCATCACGACCTTTATGGATTTTGAGTCGTGACAACATGGTATCAGAGCACTAGGTTCCCTTAGGTTTCACGAGTCATGAGCAAGTCTAGTAGAATCTTGCGGATCGGTACGGAGACGTCTGTACTTATCTTCGAGAGGCTACAGGGTTGTTAGGAGTACTTCCCTTCTTGATTTCTCATCGTGCGATTTGATTCCTCTGAGGCTTATCCCTATCTTTCTTCCTACTCAATCTTATACGTCGCGAAGCGCTTACTATGAAACGTTGATTTGAGGAATTTAAATGGTGCTACGGATGCGAGATGTTTTCCATGTGTAGTTGGTTGGGGCTGTTGTGTTGCCCTGCAGAAGAATATTATGTTGTTTCAGCTCGGTAGCTGTGTTTCTGAGAACTTTGAGGCTATGCTCAGATGGTTATGATGCTTACGATTGGTTATCGCACGGTGTTGATATGATTGTAGAATGCTTGCCCATATGTCGGGGTAATGAATGACTTGAAGGGAGGTCTTCTCAGAGCGTAATTTCGAGATTTTAGTATTTTAGTTGCGGCGGAGGAAGGGCAACTGGACTATGAATGTTCAAGTCTGGGGGATAAAGTAATAAGACTTGGTGTTATCAAGCGAGGTGGAGTTTTCCTCTGTGAGGTGGTATCACTGTTTTTGATCGAATAGAATGCGTTAAGTTTGTCGGTGCTATGGTTTCTTTGGTTGCATTGGGTCAGAGTGTTGTGAAATAGTATTGAAGAAGCGGCTGTCAGAGACCGTGGTGTGCGGTGGTTCAAGTATTGAATGAGTACTTCTAACGAAGACAGCTCGAGAAAGATGATCTTCGGGGAGTCGAAGTTATGGTGATCTGCTGATTTAGGTGTTGCAAAGAATGATATTGAATTGAGGCCGAAATTGAGAAGCATGCGAATGAAGGAAGACATGTGAGAAGTGTCAGGTGGCAGCCAAATCTCATAAAAGCCAGGCATAAGAGATGGAATTCGCTTGAATCAAACTTAAGAACTTTAAGTTTCTTGAATTCGCTTTCAACACGCCGAACCTACCTATACTACTCGGAATTACACCAAAACCTATTGGATCAAACTTAAGAACTTTAAGTTTCTTGAATTCGCTTTCAACATGCCGAACCTACCTATACTACTCGGAATTACACCAAATTTTGCGAGCAAGTCATAAATGAAATAACGGAACTATTCCCGATCTCGAAATTCCGTTTGGACCTCGATAACACAAAAACACGTTCCAAACCTCAATTTAAATTTAAGGAAATTCTTATTTCACTATTAGGCGCCGAAACGCTCTCGGGTCATCCAAAACCTGTTCCGAACATACGCCCAAGTCCTAAATCATCATACGAACCTACCAGAACCTTCGAATCTTGATTCTGAGGTCGTTTACTAAAAATGTTGACCGAAGTCAAACTTGGCCTTAAAGGCCAACCTTAAGGAACTAAATGTTCCTAAACCATTCAACTCATCCAAATCCCGAACCACCTGTCCCCGCAAGTCATAAATCAGTTAAAGAAACTATAGGAAGTCTCATTTAGAGGCACGGGGTTCTAGAATACAAATTGATCGGTCCGGTCGTTACATTCTCCACCTCTTGACCAAACGTTCGTCCTCGAACGGGTCTAGAATCATACCTGGAGTGCTGAATAAGTGTGGATATCTGCTCCGCATGTCCTCCTCGGACTCCCAAGTCGCCTCCTCGATTGGTTGGCCCCTTCACTGGACCTTTACGGTGGAAACCCTCTTGGACCTCAACTGGCGATCATGCCTGCCAATAATAGCAACTGGCTCCTCCTCATAGACCAACCTCTCATCTAGATGAATGGTGCAGAAATCTACCACGTGAGAAAAGTCGGCATGATATCTCCGGAGCATGGACACATGAAAGACATAATGAACTACCGATAAACTGGGAGGTAAAGCAAGCTTATAAGCAACCTCTCCAACTCGCCTCAACACCTTGAATGGACCTATAAACCTTGGGCTCAGCTTGCCCTTCTTTCCAAACCTCATAATGCCATTCATCGGTGAGACTTTCAACTTAACCTTCTCTCTCTCCATATATGATACACCACGCGCCTTCTGATCCGCGTAACTCTTCTGTCTGGACTGTGCTATGCGAAGCCTCTCCTGAATCAATTTTACTTTCTCCAAAGCATCTTTCACTAGGTCAATGCCATATAACCTAGCCTCGCCAGGCTCAAACCACCCGATAGGAGAACGACACCGCCAACCATACAAGGCCACAAATGGAGCCATGTCGATGCTGGAATGATAGTTATTATTATAAGCAAACTCGGCCAAAGGCAAGAAATGGTCCCACTGCCCTCCAAAGTCAATCACACATGCCCTGAGCATGTTCTCCAATATCTGAACAGTCCGCTCCGAGTGATCGTCAGTCTGAGGGTGAAATGCTGTGCTAAGCTCTACCCGGGTGCCCAACTCACTCTGCAATGCTCTCCAGAAGTGTGAGGTGAACTGAAGACCTCGATCTGATATAATGGACACAGGCACACCGTGCAACCGAACTATCTTCCGCATGTAAATCTGGGCCAACCTCTCCAAAGTATAAGTAGTAGCTACTGGAGTGAAATGCGCCGACTTGGTCAACCTGTCCACAATAACCCAAACCGCATCAACCTTTCGTAATGTCCGGGGCAACCCAACTATGAAGTCTATAGTGATGCTCTCCCATTTCCTTGAAGGTATAGGCATCTGCTGAAGTAGGCCTCTTGGCCTCTGGTGCTCATACTTAACCTGCTGGCAATTTAGACACCTAGCCACATGTCCCAAGAATGACACAGAATCCAACCAAAACTCACACTTGGAGAACTTAGCATACAACTTCTGTTCTCGGAAAGTCTGGAGCACAACTCTCAAATGCTGCTCGTGCTCCCCTAGACTGCGTGAGTAAATCAGAATGTCATCAATAAATACAATGACAAAAGAATCGATATAAGGCCTGAACACCCTGTTCATCATGTTCATCAACGCAGCTGGGGCATTACTCAAGCCAAAGGACATCACCAGGAACTCATAATGACCATATTTCATATGAAAGGCTGTCTTCGGAACATCCGAGTCCCGAATCTTCAGCTGATGGTACCCCAATCTCAAGTCAATCTTAGAAAACACCCGAGCAGCCTGCAAATGGTCAAACAAATAATCGATACGCGATAATGGGTACTTGTTCTTGATGGTGACCATGTTCAACTGGCGGTAATCAATGCACATACGCTCGGTCTGATAACCCCCCTAGCCAACAACTCCTCAAGTTGTTCTTTCAATTTCTTCAATTCCTTCGGAGCCATTCGGTATGGGGAATAGATATAGGTTGGGTCCCTGGAGCTAAGTCTTTGCAAAAATCAATGTCACAATCCGGTGGCATGCCAGGAAGGTCTGAAGGGAATACATCAACAAACTCTCAAACTACTGCATTGAATCAATCGTCGGAGACTTGGCGGTGTTGTCCTGCACATAAGCAAGATAAGCCAAACAACCCTTCTCGACCATATGTCGAGCCTTCATGAAAGAAATAACCCGACTAGCTGCACTAACTGAGGAGCCTCTCCACTCCAATCTCGGCAACTCGGGCATGGCTAGAGTAACAGTCTTAGCATGGAAATCTAGAACATCATGATAAGGAGATAGCCAATCCATGCCCAGGATGACCTCAAATCAACCATATCAAGCAACATGAGGTCTGCTCTGGTCTCGAACCCACAGAATGTAACCACACAAGAACGGTAAATCCAGTCCACAAACACAGAATCGCCCACAAGTGTGGGCACATAAACATGAGTACTCAAGGACTCACGAGGAATATCCAATAAATGAGCAAACAAAGCTGATACATATGAATAGGTGGATTCTGTATCAAACAATACCGAGGCATCTCTACCACATACTGAACTAATACTTGTGATCACGGCATCTGAGGCTATTGTATCTTGTCTGGTCGGGAAAGCATAGAATCTAGTAGGAGCACCAGATAACTAACCTCCACCGGTATGAACAGGAGCTGACTGGGCTCTCCCTGCCTGGCCTCCACCTCTAGGACGACCCTTGCCATCATGTCCTCCACCTCTAGGTGGCCGGACTGCTGGTGCTGAACTCATAGGCTAGTAACCCTACTGCATTGCCTTTCCCCGAAGCCTGGGACAAGTACTCTTAATATGGCCTGGATCCCCGCACTCATAACAACCTCTCGGCACCATGATTTGCTGCCCTGAAAGACCCTGAATAGTTGGAGGTCGGTGAGAACTCTCTGGCATAACACTGAAGTAAGGGTTGGAAGACCCCTGATGACCAGAATACCCGCCGGAGGAACCCTGGATAGATGGCGGGTGGTAAGTACTCTATGACATAGCGCTGAAATAAGGCCTCGTTAGAACACCTCGGAGAGGTGGTGGGGGTGCTGAATATGGAGGCCTACTAGGCTGGCCCCTACCGGACTGACCTCTGCCCCTAGCTGGAGCACCTCTGAAATCTCTAGAAAATCTAGCTCTCTTATCCTGCTCACTCTACTCTCTGCCCTTCGATCGATAACCCACAATACGGTGAGCAATCTCGACTACAAGCTGATAAGGAGTCCCCATATCCACCTCTCGGGCTATGTTGGACCTAATACCTAAGTGCAACCCAGCTACAAATCTCTGAACTATCTCAGCATCAGTAGGAAGTATCATGAGGGCATGACGAGACAACTCAGAAAACCTAGCCTCGTAGTCAGTCACTGACATCTGACCCTACTCCAGCTGCTCAAACTGATACCGCAACTCTTCCCTCTCAAAGGGTGGGATATACCTGTCCAGGAACAACTGAGTGAACTGCTCCCAAGTGAGGGGAGGAGAATCTTCCGGTCCGCCAAGTATATAGGACTGCCACCATCTGCGAGCCCTGTCCTCTAACTGGAAGATAGTGAAATCAACTCTATGGGACTCCAGTATCCTCATGTTGTGCAGTTTGTCCCTGCACCTATCAATAAAGTCCTGTGCGTCCTCATGACGCTCACCTCCGAAGACAGGAGGGTGCAATCTGGTCCATCTATCCAATAGCTTCTGCGGATCGCCGTCCGTAGTTGGTCTGGGCTCAGGTGCTGCTGCTACTGGCTGGGCCACCTACGACCTGAGCAGTAGGGGTCTAGGTCCCCCCTACCGCCTAAGATGTGGCAGGATCCTCTAGAAATAAACCAGCCTGAGTCATGGTGTCCATGAAACTCATCATACAACCCATGACCTCTTGTAATCCTGGCGCCGTCATAAAGTACAACGGGGCAGGATCTGCTGGGGGAGCCTTGCCCTGCTCCTCAGTAATGGGAACCGCTGGTGGTACAACTGGAATAGCTCTAGGACGCCCTCATCCCCTACCTCGGGCCGGTGCCCTCCCCGACCTCTGCCACGGCCTCGGATGACGGGTGTAGAGGCCCCTCCCGGGTCTGGAACGTCGGATGCACGCGTCCTCACCATCTGTGAGAGAATAGAAGAGTGAGATTTAGTATACAATCAACTGCACGATAGAAGATGAATAAAGAGAGATTTCCTAACACCCTATAGCCTCCCGAAGATAAATAGAGACGTCTCTGTACCGATCCGAAAAACTCTATTAGGTTTGCCCGTAACTTGTGAGACCTATATGAACCTAGAGCTCTGATACCATGTTGTCACGACCCAAATCCTAATTCAGGTCGCAATGGCGCCCAACACCGTAGTTAGGCAAGCCAAGACCAATTTACTAATGAGTTTTATTTAATTTAGCGAAACATTTCTATCACTTACTTGATTAAATTTAAGACATTAATTGAAGACGAGTAACTTAGACAAATCTCAAACAGAATCAACCATAAGAGTCACAAATTAATATTTACGGTCCAAAATATAATGTCTACTAACGTGTGTGCCAGAAGCTAGTGTCACAAGTCTACATGCATCTAGTAGAGTGAGAATCCAAAAGAATACAAGTTTGTCCTACTGTTTGAGGAAATATAGACTGATATAATCAAAAGAAAGAAAACTCCAAGGCGCTGCTGGATGTCGTCAGGGAAAGCAGCTCACCGAGAAGTCTCGACCAGGTATAAATCAGGAACGAGCTCCGGACTGATAACTAGATGCACCTGCCTCAGAACCTGTACAATTAAGTACAACAGCGTAACATTAGTACATAAACAATATGTACCCAGTGAGTATCCAGTCTAATCTCGAAGAAGTAGTGACTAGAAGTCGACGTGATACTTACTAGGGTCAAAATAACGTGGTTTAAATGTAAGGCTAAGCAGGAATAGAAGTCATGAATAATAATGAAGACAGGAGCATCAAATAACATTTACAATTACCTTTACGTGTTAAGTTCTCTAGCATGTAAATTACCTAGTTTTCCTTTTTCATGATATTCAACGGGTACAAATTCCCAGAACACCCAAACGACTAACAAACACATAATATGCCGTGAACGTGCGACTGATACGACACAAAAATAAATGTGCACTGCCGCAGGGTCGGTCGACTCGAACCATAGATGCATCTGTTACTCCGCTAGCAAATCGAACATGCGACGCGGTTGACATAATAATAGGGCTACCCCGCTGGCGAATCATACATGCGATGCAGGTACCCGTATACATACACATAATTAACAAGAAATCCGGAATTTGGTAGAGAATATATTTAAATAAATGGATTCAATAATACAAACTTCGTAATGTAACCTCCTAGATGTTCACTTAATAATTCAAGGATATTAGGCAACCCAAATTGCATTTAAGATTTACAGATACAACACATAAAGCATGCTTGTGAATCCTAAACTACCCGACATAACATAATAGTAGCTACGCATGGGCTCTCGTCACTTCGTGCGTGCGTAGCCCCCAAAAATAAAGACATGCAATCATTTATATTCACCTATGGTGACAATTACCTCTTACGAGGTTAGAAAGGAGATTCACCTCGTGTCAAGTCTACTCCCCGGGTCAAGAACGCGCCCGAAGCTCCAAATTCGTCTCCCAAGGACTCAAAACTAGCCAAATATTGCATAAATAAATCAATATATACTCAAAAGTATGAAATTCCCCTATTTAAGTGATTATTTCATCCTAAATTACAAAATCCCAAAATACACCCCCGAGCCCACATGCTCGGATTTCGGAAATTTTAGAAGGAAGCGATCACCCATAACTTAAGGATCAATATTATGTGGTTTTTTTTAATGATTTCATAACTAGTTCGTTGGTAATTCTCTCATTTTCGTGAAAACCTAGGTTTTACTCTAACCCATGATTTCTACCAATTAATGTGTTAATCTACCTAAAAATTCAAGCATTAAACTAAATTTAGGGTAGGAATTACTTACCTTGCAGTAGCTAGGTCGATTATCTCTTTTGCATGCTCTACCAATCGCCCAAGGTTGAAAAATGTGTTCAAAAATGGTGAAATTCCCGTAATTAAAACAGCCTCACTGCCTACAGGTTTTTCGCACATGCGGCTCAAGGACCGCACCTGCGGAGGAAGGGAAGGGGGCCTGGTTTCGCACCTGCGGAAAATAGGCAGTTCGCTCATTGGTCGCACCTGCGAGGTTGGGACCGCAGAAGCGGTCTCTCACCTGCGGCTAGCCCTCCGTAGGTGCGGTCGCACCATATCTGGTGCACCAGCACTCATTTAAGGCTGGTTTTTGCCTCGCTCGATGCCCGAATGGCATCCGGGCCCACCCGAGATACCATCCAAATATACCAACAAGTCCTAATTCATTATACAGACTCGCTCGAGCCTTCATAACGTCCAAAACAACGCTAAATCTAAAAATCATACCCCAAAACATATTGGATCAAACTTAAGAACTTTATGTTTCTTGAATTCGCTTTCAACACGCCGAACCTACCTATACTACTCGGAATGACACCAAATTTTGCGAGCAAGTCATAAATGACATAACAGAACTATTCCCGATATCGAAATTCCGTTTGGACCTCGATAACAAAAAAACACGTTCCAAACCTCAATTTGAACTTAAGGAAAAAAAATTCACTATTAGGCATCGAAACGCTCTCGGGTCATCCAAAACCCGTTCCGAACATATGCCCAAGTTTGAAATCATCATAAGAACCTTCCGGAACCTTCAAATCTCTATTCTTAGATCGTTTACTAAAAATGTTTACCGAAGTCAAACTTGGCCTTAAAGGCCAACCTTAAGGAACTAAGTGTTCCTAAATTATTCCAAACTCCTCCAAATCCCGAATCACCCGTCCCCGCAAGTCATAAATCAGTAAAACAAATACAGGAAGTCTCATTTAGGGACACGGGGTCCTAGAACACAAAATGACCGGTCGGGTCGTTACATTCTCCACCTTTTAACCAAACGTTCGTCCTGGAACGGGTCTAGTATCATACGTGGAGTGTTGAATAAGTGTGGAAATCTGCTCCGCATGTCCTCCTCGGACTCCCAAGTCACCTCCTCGACTGGTTGGCCCCTCCACTGGACCTTTACGACGGAAACCCTCTCGGACCTCAACTGGCGATCCTGCCTTTCAATAATAACAACTGGCTCCTCCTCGTAGCCCAACCTCTCATCTAGCTGAATGGTGTTGAAATCTACCACGTGAGAGAAGTCGGCGTGATATCTCCAGAGCATGGACACATGAAAGACTGGATGAACTCCCGATAAACTTGGAGGTAAATCAAGCTTATAAGCAACCTCTCCAACACACCTCAACACCTCGAATGGACCTATAAACCTTGGGCTCAGCTTGCCCTTTTTCCAAACCTCATAATGCCCTTCATCGGCGAGACTTTCAACAGAACCTTCTCTCCCTCCATAAATGATACATCACACGCCTTCTGATCCGCGTAACTCTTTTGTCTAGATTGTGTTGTGCGAAGCCTCTCCTGAATCAATTTTACTTTCTCCAAAGCATCCTTCACCAAGTCAGTGCCATATAAACTAGCCTCGTCAGGCTCAAACCACCCGATAGGAGAACGACATCACCGACCATACAAGGCCTCAAATAGAGCCATCTCGATGCTGGACCGATAGCTATTATTATAAGCAAACTCGGCCAAAGGAAAGAACTGGTCCAACTGCCCTCCAAAGTGAATCACACATGCCCTGAGCATGTCCTCCAATATCTAAAATTTCCGCTCTGACTGTTCGTTAGTCTGAGGGTGAAATTCTGTGCTGAGCTCTACCCGAGTGCCCAACTCACTCTGCAATGCTCTCCAAAAGTGCGAGGTGAACTGAGGACCTCGATATAATATAATGGACACAGGCACACCGTGCAACCGAACTATCTCCCGCATGTAGATCTGGGCCAACCTCTCCATAGTATAAATAGTTGCTACTGGATTGAAATGCGACGACTTGGTCAACCTGTCCATAGTGATGCGCTCCCATTTCCACTCAGGTATAGGCATCTGCTGAAGTAGGCCTGCTGGCCTCTGGTGCTCATACTTAACCTGCTGGCAATTTAGACACCTAGCCACATACTCCACTATGTCTTTCTTAATGCGCCTCCACCAGAAATGCTGCTTCAAGTCACGATACATCTTCGTAGCACTAGGATGAATAGAATACCATGAACTGTGAGCCTCTTCTAGAATCCTCTCTCTCAGGCCATCAACATTTGGGACACATAAGCGACCCTGAAGTCTCAGAACACCATCCTTGCCGATAGAAACCTCCTTGGCACCACCCTGTATCACTGTCTCCCATAGCTCTACCAAGCGCGGATCATCAAACTGCCGAGCCTTGATCTCCCCCACTAGTGAGGACTTAGCAACCACACGTGCAAGAACTCGATGGGGCTCTAAAAAGTCCAATCTCATCAAGCGATTAGCCAAGGACTGAATGTCCAAAGCTAGAGGTCTCTCCTCCGCTGAAATATATGCCAAGCTACCCATACTCTTTGCCTTCCTGCTTAAGGAATATGCTACCACATTTGCCTAGCCCGAATGACAAAGGATGGTGATCTCATAATCCTTCAGCAACTCAAGCCACCTACGCTGCCTTAAATTGAGATCCCTCTGCTTGAACAAGTGTTGTAAGTTGCGGTGGTCTATAAAAACCTCACAAGGCACCCCATACAAGTAGTGCCTCCAAATATTAAGAGCATGAACAATCACCGCCAACTCCAAATCGTTCACATGGTAATTTTTCTAATGAACCTTCAGCTGACGTGAGACATATGCAATAACTCGCCCCTCCTGCATCAACACACATCCCAAACCAACGGGCAAAGCGTCGCAATAAACTATATACATCCCAGAACCAGAAGGCATTACAAGAACTGGTGCTGAGGTCAATGTTATCTTGAGCTTCTGAAAGCTCGCCTCACACTCGTCAGACCATCGGAACGGGGCATTCTTCTGAGTCAATCTAGTCAGAGGAGCTGCAATTGATGAAACACCCTCCACAAATCGGTGATAATAACCTGCTAGACCCAAGAAGCTCCTGATCTCGATAGCTGAAGAAGGGCGTGGACAACTCTGAACTGCCTCAATCTTCTTAGGATCAACCTTGATACCCTCTCCAGATACCACATGCCCCAAGAATGACATAGAATCCAAGAAAAACTCACACTTGGAAAACTTAGCATACATCTTCTGTTCTCGCAAAGTCTGGAGCGCAACTCTCAAATGTTTCTCGTGCTCGCCTAGACTACGTGAGTAAATCAGAATGTCATCAATAAAGACAATGACAAACGAATCGATATAAGGCCTGAACACCTTGTTCATCAAGTCCATAAATGCTTTTGGGGCATTAGTCAAGCCAAAGGACATCACCAGGAACTCATAATGACCATATCTCGTACGAAAGGCTATCTTCGAAACATCCGAGTCCCGAATATTCAGCTGATGGTACCCCGATATCAAGTCAATCTTAGAAAACACTCGAGCACCCTGCAACTGGTCGAACAAATCATCGATACGCGATAATGGGTACTTGTTCTTGATGGTGACCATGTTCAACTGGCGGTAATCAATGCACATCCGCATAGTCCCATCCTTCATCTTCACAAATAGCACTGGAGCACCCCAAGGCGATACGCTCGGTCTGATAACCCCCTTAGCCAACAACTCCTCAAGTTTTTCTTTCAATTTCTTCAATTCCTTCGGAGCCATTCGGTATGGGGAATAGATATAGGTTGGGTCCCTGGAGCTAAGTCTTTGCAAAAATCAATGTCACAATCCGGTGGCATGCCAGGAAGGTCTGAAGGGAATACATCAACAAACTCTCAAACTACTGCATTGAATCAATCGTCGGAGACTTGGCGGTGTTGTCCTGCACATAAGCAAGATAAGCCAAACAACCCTTCTCGACCATATGTCGAGCCTTCATGAAGGAAATAACCTGACTAGCTGCACTAACTGAGGAGCCTCTCCACTCCAATCTCGGCAACTCGGGCATGGTTAGAGTAACAGTCTTAGCATGGCAATCTAGAACAGCATGATAAGGAGATAGCCAATCCATGCCCAGGATGACCTCAAATCAACCATATCAAGCAACAGGAGGTCTGCTCTGGTCTCGAACCCACAGAATGTAACCACACAGGACCGGTAAATCCAGCCCACAAACACAGAATCGCCCACAGGTGTGGGCACATAAACATGAGTACTCAAGGACTCACGAGGAATATCCAATAAATGAGCAAACAAAGCTGATACATATGAATAGGTGGATTCTGTATCAAACAATACCGAGGCATCTCTACCACATACTGAACTAATACTTGTGATCACGGCATCTGAGGCTATTGTATCTTGTCTGGTCGGGAAAGCATAGAATCTAGTAGGAGCACCAGATAACTAACCTCCACCGGTATGAACAGGAGCTGACTGGGCTCTCCCTGCCTGGCCTCCACCTCTAGGACGACCCTTGCCATCATGTCCTCCACCTCTAGGTGGCCGGACTGCTGGTGCTGAACTCATAGGCTAGTAAACGTGCTGCAGTACCTTACCCCGAAGCTTGGGACAAGTCCTCTTAATATGGCATGGATTCCCGCACTCATAACAACCTCTCGGCACCATGATCTGCTGCCCTGAAGGACCCCCGAATAGTTGGAGGTCGGTGAGAACTCTCTGGCATAACACTGAAGTAAAGGTTGGAAGACCCTTGATGACTAGAATACTTGCCGGAGGAACCCTGGATAGCTGGCGGGTGGTAAGAACTCTCTGGCATAACACTGAAATAAGGCCTCGCTGGAACACCTCGGGGAGGTGGTGGGGGTGCTGAATATGGAAGCCTACTAGGTTGGCCCCTTCCGAACTAACCTCTGCCCCTGGCTGGAGCACCTCTGAAATCTCCAGAAAATCTAGCTCTCTTATCCTACCGACTCTGCTCCTTGCCCCTCGATCGATAACCCTCAATCCGGCGAGCAATCTCGACCACAAGCTGATAAAGAGTCCCCATCTCCACCTCTCGGGCCATGTTGGCCATAATACCTGAGTGCAACCCAGCTACAAATCTCCGACCTCTCTCATCATCAGTAGGAAGAATCATGAGGGCATGACGAGACAACTCAGAAAACCTAGCCTCGTAGTCAGTCACTGACATCTGACCTTACTCCAGCTCCTCAAACTGATACCGCAGCTCTTCCCTCTCATAGGGCTATACCTGTCCAGGAACAACTGAGTGAAATACTCCCAAGTGAGGGGAAGAGAATATGTTGGTCTGCTAAGTATATATGACTGCCACCATCTGCGAGCCCTGCCCTCTAACTGGAAGATAGTGAAATCAACTCCATGGGACTCCAGTATCCTCATGTTGTGTAGTCTGTCCCTGCACCTTTCAATAAAGTCCTGTGCGTCCTCATGAAGCTCACCTCCGAAGAAAGGAGGGTGCAATCTTGTCCATCTGTCCAATAGCTTATGCGGATCGCCGTCCGTAGCTGGTCCGGGATCAGGTGCTGCTGCTACTGGCTGGGCCCCGCCCATGGGCAGTGTACCCGGGGTCTGATACACTGCCGCTGCATGACCTGCGTCTTGAGTAGTAGGGGTCTAGGTCCCCCCTCCCGCCTGAGATATGGAAGGATGTGATGGAAATAAACCAGCCTGGGTCATGGTGTCCATGAACCTCATCATATAGCCCATGACCTCCTAGAATCCTGGAGTCGTCATAATGTACAACGGAGCAAGATCTGCTAGGGAAACCTCGCCCTACTCCTCAGTAATGGGATCTGCTGGTGGTGCAACTGGAACAACTCTGGGACGCCCTCGTCCTCTACCTCGGGCCGGTTCCCTCCCCCGACCTCTGCCACGACCTCGGATGACGGGGGTAGCGGCCCCTCCCGGATCTGGAATGTCGGATGCGTGCGTCATCACCATCTGTAAGAGAATAGAAGAGTGATATTTAGTATACCATCAACTGCACGATAGAAGATGAATAAGGAGAGATTTCCTAACACCTTATAGCCTCCCGAATATAAATACAGACGTCTCCGTACCGATCCGTAAAACTCTATTGGGTTTGCCCATAACTTGTGAGACCTATATGAACCTAGAGCTCTGATACCATGGTGTCACAACCCAAATCCTAATTCAGGTCGCGATGGCGCCCAACACCGTAGTTAGGCAAGCCAAGACCAATTTACTAATGAGTTTTATTTAATTTAGCAAAACATTTCTATCACTTAATTGATTAAATTTAAGACATTATTTGAAGACGAGTAACTTAGGAAAATATCAGACAGAATCAACCATAAGAGTCACAAATTAATATTTACGGTCCAAAATAGAATGTCTACTAACGTGTGTGCCAGGAGCTAGTGTCACAAGTCTACATGCATCTAGTAGAGTGAGAATCCAAAAGAATACAAATCTGTCCTACTGTTTGAGGAAATATAGACAGATATAATCAAAAGAAAGAAAACTTGAAGGCGCTGCTGAAAGTCGTCAGGGAAAGCAGCTCACCGAGAAGTCTCGACCAGGTATAAATCAAGAACGAGCTACGGACTGATACCTAGATGCACCTGCCTCAGAACCTGTACAATTAAGTACAGAAGCGTAGCATGAGTATATAAACAATAAGTACCCAGTGAGTATTCAGTATAATCTCGAAGAAGTAGTGACGAGAAGTCGACGTGATACTTACTAGGGTCAAAATAACGTGGTTTAAATGTAAGGCTAAGCAAGAATAGCAGTCAGGAATAATGATGAAGACATGAGCATCAAATAACATTTACAATTACCTTTACGTGTCAAGTTCCCTAGCACGTAAATTACCTAGTTTTCCTTTTTCATGATATTCAACAGGTACATATTCACAGAACACCCAAACGAGTAACAAACACATAATATGTCGTGAACGTGCGACCGATACGTCGCGAAAATAAATGTGCACTACCTCAAGGTCGAACGACTTGAACCATATATGAATATATTACTCCGCTCGCTAATCGAACATGCGATACGGTTGACATAATAATAGGGCTACCCCGCTCACGAATCATACATGCGACGCGGGTACCCGTATACATACACATAATTAACAGGAAATCATGAATTTAGTAGAAAATATATTTACAGAAAGGGATTCAATAATATAAACTTCGGAATGTAACCTCCTATATGTTTGCTTAATAATTCAAGGATATTAGGCAACCCAAATTTCATTTAAGATTTACAGATACGGCACAGAAAGCATGCTTGTGAATCCTAAACTACCCGACATAACATAATAGTAGCTACGCACGGACTCTCGTCACTTCGTGCGTGCGTAGCCCCCACAAATAAAGACATGCAATCATTTATATTCACCTATGGGGACAATTCCCTCTTACGAGGTTAGAAAGGAGACTCACCTCGTGTCAAGTCTACTCACCGGGTCAAGAACACGCCCGAAACTCCAAATCCGTCTCCCAAGGACTCGAAACTAGCCAAATATTGCATAAATAAATCAATCTATACTCAAAAGTATGAAATTCCCCTATTTAAGTGATTATTTCATTCTAAATTCCCCTTTTAAAAGGAAACGATCACCCATAGCCTAAGGATCAATATTATGTAGTTTTCGTATGATTTCATAACTAGTTCGTTGGTAATTCTCTCATTTTCGTAAAAACTTAGGTTTTACTCTAACCCATGATTTCTACCACTTAATGTATTAACATACCTAAGAATTAAAGTATTAAACTAAATTTAGGGTAGGAATTACTTACCTTACAGAAGCTAGGTCGATTATCTCTTTTGCATGCTCTAACAATCGCCCAAGGTTGACGAAAGTGTTCAAAAATGGTGAAATTCCCGTATATAAAACATCCTCACTGCCTAAAGGTTTTTCGCACATGTGGCTCGAGGACCGCACCTGCGGAGGAAGGGAAGGGGGCCTGGTTTCGCACCTGCGGAGCGGAGTCCGCACCTGTGGCTCTGCTTATGCGAACAGTGATCCGCACCTGCGGAAAATAGGCATCTCCCTCAATGGTCGCACCTGCGAGTCTGGGACTGCAGAAGCAGTATCGCACCTGCGGCTAGCCCTCCGCAGGTTCGGTCGCCCTAGATCTGGTGCACCATCAATCATTTAAGGTTGGTTTTTGCCTCGCTCGATGCCCAAATGGCATCCGGGTCCAACTGAGACCCCATCCAATTATAACAACAAGTCCTAAATCATTATACGGAATCGCTCGAGCCTTCGTAACGTCCAAAACAATGCTAAATCTAAAAATCATACCCCAAAACCTATTGGATAAAACTTAAGAACTTTAAGTTTCTTGAATTCACTTTCAACACGCCGAACCTACCTATATTACTCGGAATGACACCAAATTTTGCAAGCAAGTCATAAATGACAAAAAGGAACTATTGTCGATCTCAGAATTCCGTTTGGACCTCAATAACACAAAAACACATTCCAAACCTCAATTTGAACTTAAGGAAATTCTTATTTGACTATTAGGCGCCGAAACGCTCTCGAGTCATCCAAAACCCATTCCGAACATATGCCCAAGTCCGAAATAATCATACGAACTTACCAAAACCTTCGAATCTTGATTCCGAGGTCGTTTGCTAAAAATGTTGTCCAAAGTCAAACTTGGCCTTAAAGGCCAACCTTAAGGAACTAAGTGTTCCTAAACCATTCCAAACTCCTCCAAATCTCAAACCACCCGTCCCCGCAAGTCATAAATCAGTAAAAGAAACTACAGGAAGTCTCATTTAGGGGTACGGGGTCCTAGAACACAAAACGGTTGGTCGGGTTGTTACAAGAGAGACACACTGTCACTCTTTTCTTCTATATGATGCTCATTTTTCTCCTTTTCTTATCATTCCAAGCCTTTCAACATTGTCTTGTTGAATCCTTTCTACCTTTACTTTTATTTTTACATGCTTCATTTTGGCTTTTCATCCTTTTCTTTTCCTTTCCTTTCATCAATACATTTTGTTCTTTGAACCTTTCATCACTTTGAATTTCCTTGTCTCTCCCCCAAATTTATGTTTTTGACTATTGTTCATCATGAATGCTAAGGAAAGATTGGATGCCAAGAGAGGGTCATTATTGAACGTATGAAGGCTTGTAATTTTGTTATTGAATGAAAAAGGCTTAGGATCAAAGGGGTTGACTAAGGATATTATAATGGTAGGCTATGGAAGTTTTAAAAGTTCAAATGGGACAAAGGAGAGCCTATAATCACTTCTCAAGTCGAGCTACACCTAGAATTGCACCTAGAAAACATTCGGGGCAAGTTATAGACTTGTTGGAACGGGACTTGGACTTGCAATTCAAAACCTCACCTCTCAAGCTACTGGATTGTTAAAGAGAATAGAGTCGAGAGCCCACAACAAACCTAGATATCACATATGGCTAACATAAACCACTTGATGGTAGTTTTAGTCAACTCAAGATTCTAAAGCTCACAACTAGAACTAATCTTGTCAACAAACTTGTCTCTAACCATGAGGTCAAAGGTAAATGTGCTAGTGCCAAGTGAAGCTTACCTGAGTCACTTTTATTCATTACTACTATATATCTAACCAAAAATAAAAACTGACTCAATCCCTTAAGAAGGTTATCACGTCATCTATTGTTGGGAAGAACCACCCGGTTCACACAATTTCCACATTTAGAAAGAACCGTGACATTACGAAAACAAAAGGCTTATTGATCACGAAAAAATGTAAAAGAAGCTACAAATTCAAAAAGAAGCTACTAAAGGAAATAAGAAGCTAAGCTATTAAGGAAAATTACAAAAGAAGTTATAAAGTAAAAATACGGAAAGTAAAATGAATATGTACAATAGTTGATTGAAACGATTATACACAAAATATGGATGAATATATACATGGAATGGTAATTTTATATACATACCAAAAGTGAAAAGTACGAAAATGAAAGTACGATTAGTAGATAATAAAGAGAAGTTATTACAGACCAATCATCAAAATCATCATATCAAAATAAGCCCCCCCCCCCCCCCCCCCCCCCCCAAATAAAAATTAACATTGTCCTCAATGCTAAAAGCAAAAATAGAATAAGGGAGGGATAGAGAGTAAAGAGAACTCCCTATGAGGCCTCTGTCTGCCTGGGGTCACTGGTGGAGTCTTGTGGCTGTCCAGACTCATCACCTCCCTCGGGGTCCTACAGCTTAATCTCCAAATCATCCGTTTGGAGTATCACCACTCTCATCACCGGCTCTTTGTCAGCCTCCTGCTCTGGTACCTGTATTAGCTGAGCTTTCTGTGCTATAGCGGCAGTCTCTCCCATGAGGAGATCTAGAGGAATGTTGCCGGCGGAAATGAGCTTCGCCACCTCCTTCTTAGGCTCTTCTTGACCCTTCTTCACTTTCCTCACCTGCTTACCCAACTCCTTGATTACCTTCCCATGAGCACCCAAAGACTCCATAATCTTCTTTATGTTGGCAAGAATAGTCTTCAAGGATTCCTCCACTGATGGAGGCATTTGGAGATGTGCTGGCACTGCCCGAGCTGCTACTGCACTGGATAAGGCAGATAGCTTTGATCTAGCTACTTGTATCAAGTTGTTGACGCCGACCAATGTCTGGTTGACTCTCAGTGCAGTCTGAGGGTACGCTGATGAAGAAGGAACTGATGGGGAAATAGAAGCAGATGGCCTAGAGGGTGGATGTGGTATGGCAACATACGACTCCTCGATGGTGGAGGGCTCAGACCTAGTGGCCACTACCCCTGGCTCTTCAGACTGTCTAGTGGAAGTGGTGGCTTTGCCCTTGGATTTAGGGTTGTCTGGACCTTGAAGGCTGTACCAGGAGAATGCTCTTTTTGGCTTCACTTTGGTGTCAAAGTCCCTCCCTTCTACTCTTTGGTCCTCTAAGAACATGGTGAGGAAGTTGGGGAAGGGATACAATCTTTCATCCTGGCCAATTGCTCTGGAAATAACTCTGGCCATAATGTTCCCCACATTGATCGGGAACCCAGCCATGATAACCACCATAATAATCGCCCAGGAGACTGACATATCACTGTCATGCTGAGTGAGGTCTATCCAGCTGCACAAAAGTGGACCACCCCTTTGATTCGAAGCTCAGAGTGTTCCTAAACATTAGAAACCCCGGTGTAAGCCAAGATGGTGTAGTTCCAGGAATGGATATCACCAATGCAAGTCATGGGCGGGCTAATTCATCCAGAGCCACCTTCTCCAGATAGAGCGACTCATCCTCATCATTGAACCCAGCATAATCATTTAAAGTCTTTCCATCAAACATAATCTTCTGGTTTCGGACCTTGGTCGAGTATGTGCCGTTTTTTATGTGGGCGACATTTGCATAGAATTCCTTGACCAAGTACTCAATGGCCTCAGATAACTTGCTGGTGAAGAACTTCCACCCCACTCTTTCATTGAACTGTCTCTTGACGTTGGGGTTATGGGGTAGAAGATCTCTCGCAATGAAGTCCGTCTCAAGTGTGAGTGACCTTTGAGGCCACCATTACCGGAACTTGTGGTAGGCCTTCTCACTGACAAATCGGTCTTGACATACCGTCGGGTTCCTTGATATCACTAAACCCCCAGTCCAGGTGTCACCACCTCTCCCGTCATCCGGGACATCCTCGTCACTATCAACATTGACAGGGGCCGCTGTGGAGGCCGGAGTTGCAGCAGTTTGGGCAGGAAGTGTTGGAGTCTCACTATCTCCTTTTGATCTAGACCCGGATAAAGAGGTAGATTCATTTATGAGGCGACGGGGCTGGGATTGTGCTTCTTGCTGGGTTTAGGCAGCTTCCCCCTCATAAATCATCTGAGAGGGGACATATCCATTGGTCTCTGAAGTGTTTGGAGTAGGTCTCCGGAGGGTCTATTTATTCCCAATGATCCTTTTAGGAGCTAGGGGTGCAACCTGTTTTCCTCTCCCCCGGCACTGGGAAGAATCTCCCCTCCCTTGTTATTTTTGCGATCAATATCAAGATCTAACCATTATCTACATGCACAATCGGTGAAAGATCATTAGTAATGTTATTCAAGAAAGTATCAGATAAAGGGAGATAAATGATTATAGTTTTTCATAGAGCAGTGGACCGCTGACAGCGAAAAAGGAGTCGCGGCCGCGGACTGGCCATTGCGGTCCGCGTTAAAAGAGACGCGGATGCGGGAGATTGGGGTTCAGACTACCCAGTCTCTGAAAGTGAATCAACGCTGACCGCGAATAAACGGACGCGGTCGTGAAGCATGAAACGCTGTCCACGAAAAAACAAGCGCGGCTGCGTACTCAATTTAGCAACTTTCTGAAGTTTTGCAGCGCGGTCCGCGAAATTATCAACACGACCGCGAACAGGCAACTGCGGATGGCAGAAAATTCATCGCAGCGCGAAACATTTACCTAATTAAGCATCATCAATCTCATGAACGCATATTAAATTGCATAGGCACTGATGAACGATTCGCGACCTAGGGTTTTCACTTATAAAATTTTTTGGCATTTATCTGGCAAAGTGTACAACACCATCCCCCATTAAACATGAAAAGCGATTACCCCACATGATTATACATTATTTTGACTTAGGCTTGTAATAACCCTAACTAAAAAAAGAAAGAAAAATGGAACTAACAGAACACTAAAGAAAGAATTAACATGAAGACTAAGAAATTTGAGCATACCGGTTGTTTGATTGTGGTAGAAATTAACTTCTTGATTAATGATATGAATTCAACATGCAGCCCAGAAGAATATGAACAGTTCTATGTAGGCTTGAGAAGTGAGAGTTCGAAAAGTGTAAAAGGAGATGAGCCCTTCTATTTATACTTAAAGCCTATGGACTCACCGACCTACCTGGGCGCGACTGCGAAATTTAATCGCGGTCTGCACTTCTGCATTTTAGACGAGTTGTTGTTTGACCAACTCAGCTGAGAGCGGAAAAAGGAGCGCGGACGCGAATGTACACCGCTGACCGCGAAATAACCACCGCTGTGATGACCCAGAAAGGATCATCTTATGAATTAAGACTCCCTTCCTGGCTCATAAGCCTTCAAGAGACTAATTTTAATTACCTCGATTTGTGTGCGCAGTCCGGGCGAGAAACCGAAAATCTTTTAAGAATTTACAATTTAATTTTTAGTTGACTCTGGTAAACATTTTGAGTAACCGGACCGGGATCTATGTTCCGAATATCCCAGAAGGCCCGCAGTAAAATATGGGATTCAGGCGTATGCTCGGAATTTAATTCTGAGGCCCCTAGCCTTAGATTGCTGGTTATTACAAGAAATAAAGAAAAAAAATAATATGTGAAATTATTGGTATCTGGCCCGTATTTTGGTTCTAGAGACCGAAACAAGTTTGTTATGATTCGGAATTCCATTACGACCCCGATAGCTAATTTTTTCCAATGCCGACCGCAAATTGCCAAAAATACATTTTCGCCAATTCAAGTCTAATTCTACCACGGACCTCCCAAATAACATTCCGAATCTACTCCTATGTCCCAAATAACCTAACGATGCTATCTGAATCATAAAACCCCAATTCCGAGATCATTTACCTATAAGTCTACTTCCAGTTGACTGTTCCAACTAATTGACCAACTTAAGAGACTAAGTGTCTCATTTTTCTCCATAACCACTCTGAACCCTATCCAATCAACTTAACACAACATAAAAGAGCTGAACCACATATAATAAAGCAGAAATAGGGGTAAAATGGCTAAAACCCTCGGAACGACCAATCGGGTCGTTACAATAACACACGCAAAAACTTTTAAAATATTAATCTAAAATTGTGAATAAAATCGTACAAAATCACTCCATTTTCTTTAAGTCATGGAAATCACTTTCGGCTCCTTAGGCCTAAACATAATAAAATTATGCTTTACTTTTCACCAGGAGCACTATATCGACACCGACATAAGAATAAGGTCAATTATGCGATTAACCTAGAGGCAAGTATCATATACCCTACTTGCTCCGGTCGTCTCATCGTAATGTCGCATGAATCTACACAACCGTGCTAATATAGCACATTTGCCCCACTTGGGGGATATATCCTACAAACTTGGCATAGCCTTGCAATCTTTCCCTACACCGGCACGTGAAGTTCTATACTAACGAACTCAACATTCAAACCAATATCGATGATCTCCACTAGTAATTTCAAAAACATTTGATATTCAAAAATTGATTCATAGAATAATAGCTTTAAAGGATCTATTTTATCAAATCATAGAAGTAATAGACAATCCAAACCATTTGGATAAAAAACATATGAACAACCTTTTACATGTTAAAACCTTTAGCAATTTAACATCAATCTTTAAAAAGATACCATAAGTTTTATTCTTTTATCAAGTTTCAAAAGAAATAATTTTCATGAAAAGTTAATCAATATGTAAATTTTGATAAAATAAGTGTCATTTTTCCAACAAGATTTACTATAAAATTTATAAAACAACTTGACACTACATATGGAACATAATATTTTTGTACACGGAGATATTTGCACGCATATGTCCCCACAAGCATGAAATCACATTTGCAAACAATTTTAATATTAAATCGAAATATGTTTTAGAGAAAATCCCTCAAGAAGAGTAAGTTTTATTCAACTTAGCTCTCCTTCACTTTAATACCATTCACAAGCTTTCAATTCTATCCATGATTCCAATGTTGAGTAAAATGCTCAAATATCACCAAGAAGTCGATATCTACAATTAAATATCCTAATTACATCAAAATATAACCTAAAGGATTGATCAATATCTATTTTGCGGTTCATAAGTTGGCTACAAGCCTCCAATAAGTCAAATCGTCCAATAGGTTTACATGCTAGCCTATTCAACTTCATTCTTATAATTTAATACCCATTAAAAGTTATTAATGATACTATATCAATTGTCCAATGCATCAAGTTACTATCCATCGTCTTCCTTAATCAATATTTGTAAAATATACACTTTGGGTGATTACTTAGTTGATCACTTCCAACTTTTGCTAACAAATAATTTTATAGGTTCATTGTATTCATCAATTTCATTTCCAAGAATCATCTTATCTCTCATTTTTTAAGAAATACTATTCATTCCATGAACTAAATTTTTATAATCCAATATTTCAACCATTAAAACTTGTAACAAATGCTACAAATACTTTTAAATACCCATAATGAACGCGTTTGAAGCATTAAAATTACCACTTGTAGATCAATCTTGAAAAAATCATAACTTCGGTGATTTTTGTGTGTTTTGAGGATTTGATGATTAAATCTAGTATCTGTAAGTAAGAATGATAGTAAGAATCAATCCAGTATATCATTAACAACTTACCTTAGTTGGTTATACATGATTTGAGTTGTAACGACCCGACCAGTAGTTTTGCTTTCTAGAACCTCGTTCCCTTAAATAAGACTACCCGTACATGATTTTATTGTTTTATGACATGTGGGGATTGTTAGTTCGATATCTGAAAGGGTTCGGGTTGAAATAAGAATACTTGGTTCCTTAAAGTTGGCTTAAAAGGTGATGTTTGACTTCAGTCAATATTATGAGTAAACGACCTCGGAATCGGGATTTGATGATTCCAATAGGTTCGTATGATGATTTTGGACTTGAGCGTATGCTCGGTTCAAGTTTTGGATGATCAGGGAGCGTTTCGACGCTTAACATCAACAGTTGGTTCTTCAAGTTCTTTAAATTTGATTTGGAGCGAGTTTTGGTGATATCGAGGTCCAAATGGAATTTCCAGGCCGAGAATAGTTTCGTAATGTCATTTAAGGTTTGCACACAAATTTTGGTGTCATTCCGAGTACTGTAAGCACGTTTCGGCGAATTGGAAGTAAATTTAAGAACTTGAAGTTCTTAATTTCAATTCAATTTGTTTTGGAGTGCGATTTTTAGTTTTGATATTGTTTCAGGCATTCTGAGAGTTCAAGCGAGTTCATTTTATGATTCCAGACTTGTAGGTATGTTCGGGCGGGGCCCGGGGGCCCCAAGTGTCAATAGGAGGAGGCTCAGACCAAGCTGAGAATTTGGAACAACAACTGAAGCATCAGATATGTTATAATCGCACCTGTGCTTGACCAGCCACAGGTGCGAGCACGCAGTTGCGAGCCAAGCTTCGCAAATGCAGCCAAGGGAGGGCAGCCCAGTTTCCGCAAGTGCGGACCACCCTCCGTAGAAGTGGGAACCCGTCCGCAGAAATGACCCCAGCTGGCCAAGTGATTTACGCAGAAGCAGACCTTTGTCCGAAGAAGCGAGGGCACAGGTGCGGCCCTATGACCGGAGGTGCGGAAATCGCTGGAGGTAGTGAGCCTCATTTATTACGGGCTAGGGAAATTTTTATCTCATTTTTCTTCCACTCTTGGGCGATTTGAGAGCTTCTAAGGAGGGGAGTTCGACCTAGCTCTGCGAGGTAAGTAATTTCTACTAAATATAAGTTTAGTACATAGATTATGGGTAAATTTCCACATTAAAATTGGTAGAAATTATGGGGTTAGATGAAAAACATAAGTTTTAATAAAAATGAGATTTAACCACGAGAATGATCATGAAACTTAGTTAAAATCATATATTTATGTTCCTAAGGTTATGGGTAACAACTTTCTTCGAATTTTAGGAATCTTGCATTTTGGGTTGGGTAATCACTTTTATAGTGGGGATATGAAATTTTAAGCGTAGATTGACAAATTTATGTAATGTTTGACTAGTCTCGAGTCGTTTGGCATCAAATTTGGAGGTTTGAGTGCATCCTTGAATTGGGAAGTAGGCGTTGAGATGAGGTAAGTCTCTTTTCTAACCTTGTAAGAGGGAATTTACCTCGTAGGTGAGTTTGATTAGTATGTGTTGTTATATGTGGGGGCTACGTAAGCACGAAGTGAAGAGAGTCCGTACGTAGCTACTATTTATGTTTATGTCTGGGTAGTTTTAGGTTTACACGATGCTTTGTGGACACCGTTACTTGATTATGTTTGTAATTTTGTCAATGGAACTAAGTTGAGGATTGTTAAGAGTTTAAAGGCCTCAAGTTGAATTGTCTTTATTTTAAAACGAATCAAGAAAAGGGTTATGAATTAATGATAAATTTATGTTTGACCCCGTATTTTAGGTTCACCTTGATTTGCATGCGCATCCCGGGCATATAGACGGGAAGCCTTTATGTGAAAAACATAAAAAATGATAGTATTTGCCGTAAAAATTTGATTTTAGTTTACTTCAGTCAACATTTTGGGTAAACGTACCCGGACCCGAGATTTGACGGCCCCGGAGGGTCCGTAGGAAATATGGGACTTAGGCATATGCCTGTAATCGAATTTCGAGGTCCCAAGCCCGAGAAATGAATTTTGAAAGAAATTGTTTTTTTCTGAAAATATAAAGTGTTCTAGAAATTTTATTATGTTTGAAATCTATGGTATCGGGCCCGTATTTTGGTTCTGGAGCCCGGTACGGGTTCAATATGATAATTATGATATGTCTGTAAAATTTGGTGAGAAACGGAAGTCGTTTGACATGATTCGGACCCGTAGTTGTAAGATTTGATACTTTGGAAGTTTTGGAAAATTTCTTTGATTTTAAGGCTAAATTCGCTGTTTAAAGTGTTATTTTGGCTATTTAATCGTACGAGTAAGTCCGTAGGATGTTTTTGAGGTTGTGTGCATGTTTGGTTTGGATGAGTTTCGTATAGGCGTCAAAGTGCTTTTGGACTTAGAAATCTAGTGTAGGCTGCTGTTTTGGTGTCCAAGCATTTGCCAAGCTATAGGCATGCTGGACCAGGCTTTAGGCTGGCGAGGCCAGGCTAGACCAGGCTTTAGCCAGGTCTGTAGCCCGGTCTGGAATCTTGGACTACCCCTTCTTCTATCTTTATAACCCGACCCAACTTCGTTAAATACTCGCTATGGGTCATTTTTTAGCAAAACTCTTATGCTTTAGAGTGAGAGAGGGATTCCTAGAGTGAGAAAGTGATCTCCATTAAATCATTCTCCAATTCTTACACAAATCTTTGAAGATTAACAAGGAAAACACACTAGGTCTTCATCCTTGAGGTAAGATTCTACACCCTAACCCTTAATTTCGAATTTTAGCTAAAGATGGGTAATTATCAAGAAAGTTTGTGGGTATTGAAGTATTTATCTTGCTTGCATGTGTTATCAACGGGTGTAGGAACATTATTTAGCTAAAAATGTGTTGGGATGGGCTGTAGGTTGATGAAATCCTCTATAAAAGGACCTTAAAGACTTAATGCACACCTAGTGTTTGATGGAACGCTCAAACGAGCTAAGGTTATGAATATCGTGAATAATTGGAATTTAGACCTCGTTTTGGGGTCATATTCCAAACTAATTACATATTCGGTGTTCCATAACAAAAATGAAAGAAAGTCAACCTATTCTTGAAATTGCGGTCAATCTCGCTACCTCTTTAGTTGCCGCCCCCTACTTGCTCATTCGCAATTACTACCACAAGAAAGTCGCCCCTATCTCTAAAGGGGCTTATGCACTCCATGACTTTCTTATGTTATGGGGTCTCTCGTGGGTGAATGGGTGATCGGGTTTTGATCCGAACCTCGTGTTTTGACCAAGCGGGCCCGGGGTCGATTTTTGACTTTTTTAGGAAGAATGCTAGAAAACCTATAATTAAGCATTGGAATTGCATTATTTGGCATTTATTGATGTTATTGAGTCAATTAATTCTATATACAATTGATTCGGAGTCAAGTTCAAAAGGAAAAGCGGTGATTGAGGCTTGATTTTGGTCATGGAAGTCGAGGTAATTGTTTGGCCTAACTTTAGCTCGAGGGAATAGGTGTTGCGTCCTAATTGCTATGTGTTAGTATAATGTTCAACGTATAGGTGAGGTGACGAGTACCTATAAGTTGGCCCGTGAGTCGGATAT
This sequence comes from Nicotiana undulata, assembly GCA_005239495.1. NCBI lineage: Eukaryota > Viridiplantae > Streptophyta > Magnoliopsida > Solanales > Solanaceae > Nicotiana > Nicotiana undulata. The sequence goes on along the minus strand of ML271761.1, from coordinate 6,131 downwards.
TATGAACTGTGTGGTTTTTCATTGATTATTACTTCATTGTTGCTTGAGTTTCACTCCGTGGTTATTCATGTTGTGGAAATTCTTGGTATTGGATAGCGTTGAGTATTGATTTTAGTTAAGGAATTCTATGTGAAGATATGTACTTTATTGAGATTGGTTATAGTTGTGTCCCTTGCCGGGATAATGAATATTCTATTGTTGTTCCCTTGTCGGGATTTTATGATTTATAATTGAGATTTATATTGCTGATCTCCTTGCCGGACTTCTGTTATTGAATTTTTTTGGGTGAGGAAGAGTGTAAATCACGAAGGGTGATGTCGTGTATTTATTATTGTGAGGATGAGAGTGTAAAGCACGAAGGGTGATGCCGTGCCATATTATGATACTAAAAGCACGAAGGGTGATTCTGTGTCGTTTCTATTGATTATTGTGAGGATGAGAGTAAAATCACGAAGGGTGATGTCGTGCACATACATTTATTATTTTGTGAGGATGAGAGTAAAAGCACGAAGGGTGATGCCGTGCACTGTCTTATCTATGATGTTAATTCCTGTTGTTTAAGCTGATATTGAATCTTGTCTTATTTCATAGTTTCATTTATTTGATATTTCTTTTCCCTGACATGTTTCTCCCTTTCCTCGGTACTTAGTTGTTTACTTCCTGTTACTATTATTCCTCCGATTATTATTAATTGCACAGGTTGTTTTGGTTACTACTTCGCCGAGGTTAGGCAAAAATATCTCAGTACATGGGGTCGGTTGTACTAATGCTACACTCTCCACATCTTTGTTGTGGAGATCTCGGTACAGGACCCTACGGACATTGATTGAGGAGGTTGCCTGCAGTCCACGTGGAGACACTGAGGTAGTCTTGTTTGCATCTGCAGGCCTTGGCGCCCCCTCCTATTTCCTTTGTATTCTGTTCTAGTTGTCTCAGAAACAGATGTACTTATTTCTTCAACACTTTTATATGTATTATTCATAGACAGTCTATGAGTTGTGACTCCAATATTCTGGGCTTTTGTTTAGTTTTTGTGAAATTTTTTAAAGGTATTGGATGGAATTATATATCTTACTTCAGCTTATATTTTTCTTATTCATGTTAATGTTTTAATTCACCTGTTTGCGACTAATAATAAAGGAATAAAGTAAATTGAACATTCACGTTAGTTTGCCAAGCGGGTTCAACGTTAGGTGCCTTCACGGTCCTGACGGTGGCAAAATTCGGGTCGTGAAAAGTTGGTATCAGGCTAAAGCCGGTCTAGGAACATTATTGAGCTAAAACTGTTTAGGGATGGGCTGAAGGTTGATGAAATCTTCTATAAAAAGACCTTAAAGACTTAATGCACACGTTTGATTGAACGCTCAAACGAGCTAATGCTATGAATATCTTGAATAATTGGAATTTAGACCTCGTTTTGGGGTCGGATTCCTAAACTAAGTACATATTCGGGCTCGTGGGTGAATGGGTGATCGGGTTTTGGTCTGAACCTTGTATTTTGACCAAGCGGACCCGTGGTCAATTTTTGATTTTTTGGGAAGAATGCTAGAAAACCTATAATTAAGCATTGGAATTGAATTATTTGGCATTTATTGATGTTATTGAGCCAATTATGTCTAGATACACTGTATTTGGAGTCAAGTTCAAAAAGGAAACCGGTGATTGAGGCTTTATTTTGGTCAAGGAAGTCGAGGTAAGTATTTGGCCTAACCTTAGCTTGAGGGAATAGGTGTTGTGTCTTATTTTCTTTATGCGAATACCATGTTCAACGTATAAGTGAGGTGACGAGTACATATACGTTGGTTTCAAGAATGCCGTGAGTCGGATATTATGAATTATGTGGTTTTCATTGATAGTTAGTGTGTTATAGCTTGAGTTTCACTTTGTGTTTATTCGTTTTGGTGGAAATTTTTGGTAATAAACATTGTTAAGTATTGGGTTCAATTGAGAAACTTTATGTGAAGATATGTACTTGAGTGAGATTGGTTATAGCTGTGTCCTTTGCCGGGATAATGATATTCTTATTGTTGTTCCCATGCCAGGATGTTATGATTTATTATTATGGTTCATATGGTTGATTTTTCCTTGTCGGTCAGTTGTTGTTGATATTGTTTGGGTGACGATGAGTGTAAAGCATGAAGGGTTATGCCGTGTATTGATTATTGTGAGGATGAGAGTGTAAAAGCGCGAAGGGTGATGTCGTGCCGTTTCTATTGATTATTGTGAGGATGAGAGTAAAAGCACGAAGGGTGATGTCGTGCACTTACATTTATTATTTTGTGAGGATGAGAGTAAAAGCACGAAGGGTGATGCCATGCACTGTCACGACCCGAAATCCCACCTTCGGGCCATGACTGCGTCTAACGTTGAACCCGCTAGACAAGCCAACGTTCGAAGTAAATAAAAACTCATTAACAACAAATATGAACAGGATAACTAAGGCTTCGATGGCCCACCATATGAAACTTAACAAAATAACCAAAATATAACATAGCAGTTTCGAGATACAACCCGTATACAAAATCCCAGAACTGGTGACACATACTCACGGACTATCTGGGAGATTACTACAATCAAGAGGTCTGAAATGAATACATAAAAATGTCTTTGAAATACAAAGTAAGACAAAGCTGAAAGTGGAAAGTAGAAGGTGACGTCAAGGCCCACGAACGTCTGCGGGTCTACCTCGATGTCTCCCGTATGAACTGATGAGATGCTCCGACCGTCAGTGGCCACCGGGTCCGACTGCGTAGTCTGCATAACATAAAGAAGTGCAGGTGTAGCATCAGTACAACTGACCCCATGTACTGAGTAAGTGTCGAGCCTAACCTCGGTGAAGAAGTGACGAGGCTAGGAACAACACAACATATGTACCTGTGCAATTTTATATAATAGCAGGAAAAAAAAAATGGCAACAGAAACAAGCAAGTAAGACAGATACGGGGAGAACATGCCGGGGTAGGGATAAAAATATGCGGGCACTGCAGAACAGAGTAATAAATGAAACGTAAAGACAAGGCATAATTTAACCTCTCAATAGATAATGAACAGAGAAAGGCACGACATGTCCCCTCTTGCATAACCTCACAGTCACTCGGCACGGAATGTCCCCTCGTGCATATATAATAACACTCGGCACGAAATTTCCCCTCATGCATCCCCTCACAATCACTCGGCACGGAATGTCCCCTCGTGCATATATAATAACACTCGGCACGGAATGTCCCCTCGTGCATAACCTCACAATCACTCGGCACGGAATGTCCCCTCGTGCATATATAATAACACTCAGTCAGCACGATCCCCTCGTGCATAACCTCACAATCACTCGGCACGGAATGTCCCCTCGTGCATATATAATAACACTCGGCACGGAATGTCCCCTCGTGCATAACCTCACAATCACTCGGCACGGAATGTCCCCTCGTGCATATATAATAACACTCGGCACGGAATGTCCCCTCGTGCATAACCTCACAATCACTCGGCACGGAATGTCCCCTCGTGCATATATAATAACACTCGGCACGGAATGTCCCCTCGNATGCCCGACAAGGGTCTCAGCTATAACCAACCTCGCATCAGTAATACAATTTCAACAGTGTAAGCCTCACTCGGTAACTTTCCATGTCATGAAACAACATCAAGATATCACTTTTAATTCACCAATTACTCATAGGGCGGAGAAAATTAAGAACATAGTTAGTTTCATCACAAATGACTCACGGGCATGCTTGACCGCAACGCATAGGCACTCGTCACCACGCCTATACGTTGGACATGAGTTTCACATAACAAGTAGGACTCTATACCTAATCCCTCAAGCTGAGGTTAAGCCAAACACTTACCTTGGCTCCAAAGTGCAAGTCAAGCCTCTAATACCGCCTTCTCTCTCGAATCCAAATTTCGATTCGATAATATCTAGACATAATGGATTCATTAACATTAATAAATACTCAATAAACCAATTCCGAAGCCTAATTATACATTTTATATTATTCTTCAAAAAATACCAAAATCCGACCCCTGGCCCACTCGGTCCAAACTCGAGGTTCGGACCAAAACCCGATCACCCATCACCCCACGAGTCAAAATATACGATTTGTTTTAAGATTCAACCCCAAATTGAGGTTGAATCACCCAAAATTCTCAAAAATCCAACTCTACCTAAAATCCCTAATTCCTACTTTGATTCCATGTTTTTAGGCCTAGAATCTAGTGATTAGTTGAAGAAATTAAGAGGAAACGAGGTCAAGAGCACTTACCTATGGAGTTATGGAGGTTGGGGAGCTTGATTCTCGGTTATGGAGGCTTGGGGAAGAAAAGAGAAGTGGAAAATGGGAAGAATCCCGTATAAAGTTCTGTTTTGGGGTTAAAAATATAACTGGGCGTTCTTAATGCTATGCGATCGCGGATCATGAGGTGCGATCGCATAGAGGTAAGTTTCTTAAGCTCTGCGATCGCAGAGGCTCTTGTGGGATCGCACAGGGCAATTCTACCCAGCACCAGGCCCTATGCTAACCTCTGTGCGTTCGCCGCACCCCACCTGCGTTCGCACAGTATTAACCCTGGACCCTCCGCGATCGCGCCCTTTGAGGTGCGTTCGCACTGAACAACTAACCCCCCAGCCCTTTCCTACCTATTACACTATGCGATCGCGGAGAAGCAAGTGAGATCTCATAGTGCATCAGACCCCATCACATGCCAATGCTATGCGATCGCAAGGAAGAATCTGTGATCGCACTGAAGGAGGTATCAGACACCAGAAAAACTTGAGGAACACCAGATATTTCCTATTTTTTGCACTCCGACGCCTACCCGAAACTCACCCGAGCCCTCGGGGCTCAAAACCAATTACACACACAACCTCATAAACATCCTAGAGACTTGTGCAAATAATTAAACCACCAAAATACATCAAAAACAATGAATTAAACTCCAAAATCCATAGAATTTTCTCAAACTTCATAAACTATTAAATTTTCCATTTTAACTCCGAATCACGTCCGTTTTACACCGAATTTCAAAGATAAGTCACATAACATATAATAAACCTGTTCCGGGCTCCGGAACCATAATACGGGCCNTTTAAAAATTCATTTCTCGGGCTTGGGACCTCGGAATTCGATTCCGGGCATACGCCCAAGTCCCATATTTTTCTACGGACCCTCCGGGACCGTCACATCATGGGTCCAGATTCGTATACCAAAAATATTGACCAAAGTCAATTTTATTCAATTATTCAATTCAAAATCTCATTTTTATCAAATTTTCACATGGAAGCTTCCCGGCTACCTGCCCGGGCTGCGCACGCATATTGAGGTGAGATTAACAGAGGCTTTCAAGGCCTCGGAACACAGATTTAGCTGGAATCACTTAGGATGACCCTTGGGTCATCACAATTCTCCACCTCTAAAACAAACGTTCGTCCTCGAACGGGCATAGTAAAGTACCTGAGTCTGAGAAAAGATGGGGGTAACGACTCCTCATGTCGGACTCGGACTCCCAAGTAGCTGCCTTGGCAGGCTGACCCCTCCACTGAACACGGACCGAAGGATAACTCTT